>CAUYLG010026920.1:0-249249 GCA_963573385.1 Cacajao melanocephalus
GTGGCTCCTCCGCCGGGAATCTCCTAGTCTGTGGGCAACAAAAATTCGTCTGAAAGTGCGGCGTCCACTCGCTCTCTGCGCTTTCACTGGGAGCTACAATCCTGAGCTGTTGTTAATCGGCCATCTTGGATCTCTCTCGAAATAAGTAAAATTTAAGGAAGATCTCAAACATGAAAGGTAGTGGATAAAGATAAAATACATTTTTTTTTATTATAGAGATGCAAAATTGATAAAGAATTCTCTGCTTAACTGAAATACTGAGTATTTTTCTCAGGACCTTCGCATCATTATTCCTCAATAAAGTAAAATAAATAAAATAAGGGACTTAGACTAGATGAGATCCTTCTAAATTTAAAAGGGAGATTATGATTGTAAATGATCAAAAATATATAAAATATAAATTAAACTGAGAACTTTATTTTTTCTTTTGGGAATGGGTCTAAGCCTAGAACAACGGATCTGAATCTAAAACACTACTGCTTTGGATCTTTGAATTTCCTAAAACTGTGCAAAAATTTTGTATATATATATATTTTCCTGAGGAGTAAGAATCTGCAGTTTTCATCAAATTCCCAAAGTGGACCCCAAAAACCTTAGAGTATAATATTTTAAGTTGTCTCTTTCTAAGATTTAGCAGTTTACTTTGAATGTATCAGGCATCATGCTAAACATTTATATGTAATAAGTCATTTAACCGTAACTTCATAATACCACTGCTTTCCTAAGAAGTAAGTTAACATTCTCAAATTCATAGAGCTGATACATGGTGGTGCTGGGATACCAACTCAGGCTGAATCAAAATGCCCTGCTTTTATATATTACGTAGAACTGTCTTCCTTTTGAGTAGACAGAACATTTGCCAAGAACCAGAGGCTTTTCAGTCTTAGCCATCATTTTCCATTTAAATCATCCTTTATATAGTAGCGGCCTCCTAAGGATCCGAAAGCCTTCC
The DNA here is from genome assembly GCA_963573385.1 of Cacajao melanocephalus. Classification (NCBI taxonomy): domain Eukaryota; kingdom Metazoa; phylum Chordata; class Mammalia; order Primates; family Pitheciidae; genus Cacajao; species Cacajao melanocephalus. The sequence goes on from CAUYLG010026920.1 coordinate 953, forward strand.
TACGTTCAAGCGGCATTCCCCTATGGAACAAGCCTTCTAAAGCACAGAGGCAACCCTCTCCAGACTGCTCCCTTCAGTTTTTTTTTCCATTGTAAAACTAGCCTGCAGTAAGCATAATTTTGTCTTAACTGTCTATTCTAGACTCAAGTCTGGCCACATGGCACAAATGGACAACCCATACATTTGGAGAGACTCCAAGAAATCCATCCCAAGTACTGAATGGTCCTGGCCCTATTTCAAAATTTTACTAACCTTCCACAAATTGTGATTCCAGACACGTTTATACCTTGGTCCCCAGGATAATGGAAGGCACAAAAGAGGCAGAAATTAAAATGTCAGTCCAGCTGGGTACACAGTGTGGGCCAACAATGACAATGGAACCCATTGCCTCCTAGGTCACCTGAGGGTAGTGCATCTGTGCTTTCTGTAAAAGAGTTGACAAAGTAATCCAGAGCAGTTTTCTTACTGTTCCTTAACTCACTGTAAATACAGTGTGCTACTTAACAATAGCAACTGAGATTTGACAAGCAACAGGAAACATTTTTAAAAATAGATGAAAAGCTGAGATCAGAATTCCAGTGAACTTTGTAATTCAGCTACCACTGCCATTATTCAGGAGCAAAATAACTTGAAATATATGATGGACGCTGGAGCAGCAAGTAAGATAAAGCATTGCTATTCTCTGCCCAGGAAAAGAGTGAGGATCATCCAAACCTTTTCATTAACTTCAAATTCTGAAGGTTGAGTCACATGCCATGTCACTGCAGATAGAAAAAAAGAATATCCACAGCACAGGTGACACCCGGGAGGTCATACACCCTGGGAGAAAAGGCGGAAAGCATCAATCTGAGAAAAATAAGTGAAACTCAGGACCCACATCAGAACTATGGATGACATAAGGGATTGAGGAGGTGTGGGATTCAAGACATTGGCAATATCCTCACTTTTCTCTCTTTTTGTTCTTTACAACCCCAACCACTGACAGAAGCCACTGGTTTGACCTGAGTTAATCTGTTATGTTTTCTGTGCCTCTGAAGGTGCCGATTTCAGTGTCTGCCGTGTTACAGTGGTGTCTTTGCTGAGTTTGAAACTGGATACTCCAAGCAAGTAGATGCCTTTTCTTCAGATATGCCAGAAAAAAAACCCTGAAATTACTGCAGCAAAAATAACCTTTCTGCCATCTTCAAGTTAACGTGGAAAACTGATATTTAGTCATGAAGGAGCTTGATTAAACTCTTTCACTTTATCATTTTACATCTTGATACAATAATATGGATACAGGTTATTTTCTTGCAATACTTCTCAACTTCTTTGCGATTGTTTTTTTGCTTGGCTGCCTTCTCCACGAGATTATATGCTTCATGAGGACAGTATTTCTCATCATTATATCCTCAATACAATAATGTTTTGGAAGAAAATGAATAAAGAAAGTCCATGCAAAAAAGTCATTTGGCCTATGTCACAGGAATAGTGAATTTTTGTCACGTTAATCAAATATGAGTTACATTACTCAAGAGTTTTTAATAACCAGTGGTTGTAAACTGAATTTTTATCATGTATTATGTGTAAATGTAATGTTAAATGTAGTTGTAAGTTTCAGGATAGGAATTAGTGTTCAGGCTGCAGTAGGTAACTGCTACTTTTGTCATTCTTTGGGTAACTCTTAGCCAGCTTGGGTTTGCAAAATTGCCCCCTCCTTTGCACTCAGCCCTGTCCTTGTTCTAGGAGTCTCCTCCTGCAGATGCAGTGGATCTAGCATTAGCATGGGATCCTCTGTTCCTCCAGGGAACAGCCCCCGCTGCAGTCATGAGGCTTTCTTCATCCATACACTCAACTGGTCTTGTCAGAGGAGCCCCTGAGTGGCAGGCTGTCCTTGCTTTGGGAAGAAATGTGCTGGACCTGTGGGGCTCCTACACTGAAGCCACACAGGGAAAGGTGGGAGAGGGGAGAAAAAGAAAGAGACATAGGGTCCTGATGACACCATTAGAGGCTTTAAATCACCCACAACTTTATTTTTTCTGTCATTTGCCACAAAAACAACACTAGTACTGAGACTATGTTATGTTACTTAGTTTTTATATTTTTAAAGAACTCATTTAGGTGGCTCTTAGTGGAAGTGAAGTTTGGTAGGTCTTGGTGTTATCAGGAAATGCGTTGTATTATTGGACTAAAATCTGCTGACCTAGATATAATGTTCCAGCTTCTGAAGCTACAGAAAACTCAAATTTGTGTAATCTCTCTTCCATCTGACAACTCCACGTGAAGAGAGAACTTAGGTCTCATTTTACTCATTCTTTCATTCAGTAAATATTTACTGAGTGTCTACTCTGTGCAGACACATTTTCTTCTCCAGGCTGTATGTTTAGACCATTCTTTAAACTATTTCTCATGTCACAGATATTCTGGACCAATACTGCTGCTCTTTCCTTAGAAGGACTCCGCTGTGTCAAATCATCCTTTTTAAAAATATTCGAAAAAGCATGATAGCATTAATTTGTGTTACACATATCTTAAGTCCTAATGATGTGCGAGGCATGAAGATAGCAAGGATGAACGAGATACAGTTTTGTGATCGAAGGACTCACTGCCCAGAAGAAGGAGGCTGCCATGTAAATAGGCCAGCCAAGCACAGGCAGCTATAACAGAACCTAAATGAGAAAGCAGCCAACTCTTCTTGGAGAGGGGAATCCCTAAAAAGCTTCTCACGCAAAGGAGGGAAGTCAGGAGAGGAATGTAGACCTTTGACAGGTGGATGGAAGTGGGAGAAGGTATTCCAGGGAGAGTCAGTGGCCTGTATAGAGATAGGAGGAATGGGTCACAGCCTAGTGAGTCTGAGGAATTGCAAAGGCTTGGATAAGGCAGAAATGTGAGAAGTGAGATAAGGGTATAAAAGAGGTAGAATTGGATATTTGGGGAAAAGCTCATGATAGAGCCTTGAATGCCATGCCAATGCCTTGATGACCGTGGATTTTTTTTCTACAAGTTGACAGGGTGCATCTAAAGTTTTTAAAGAAGGGGGACAACATGATCAAGTTTATATTTTAGTATGATACTTTGAAAGTATGCGACCCATGACCTGGACTTCTAGGAAACTGAAGCAGAAAATCCAGCTGGAAGACTAGATTATCTGGATGAGAGGTACCAAGAAATGCCATTATGGCAATAGCTGTCAGGATGGAAAAGCAGGGATGGTTTAAAGGCAGTGAAGATGAGAGGCCAGGCTGTGCAATAGGCCTTTGCTGCTCAAAGTGGGTCAGGTGACAGGTAGCATCTGAAGCACCTGGAAGCTTGCAAGAAATGCAGGTCCTCAGGGTCCACCCCAGACATAGTGAATCAGAAGCTGCAGGTTAAAAAGATCCCCAGATCTTTAAAGTGTGAGAAACACTGACCCAAGTGCTTGGCATACAATGGTGAAGACACAAGACAGCTGAAGTTCCTGCCTTCCTGGAGGTTACACTCCAGCAGTGTAATTAACAATAATTAACCCTGAATCATGGCTTGCATTGAATAATGACTGTGATTAGTGCTGGGGAAGTGGGAGAGCATGTAAGAAGAGGGTCTCAGCCCGGGCTGTAGGTTCAGGGGAGGTTAAAAAGACAAGCAGCAGTGAAGCAGGTTAAACAGGTGGAAAGTGCATGTGCACGTGTGTGGGTGTGAGAGGCTGCGAGGAGTGCTCCATGAAAAGACACTGGCACTTGTGCAGACTGGAAGGAATTGAAAGAGTGGGAGCAGTAGGTGAGCCAGGAAGAGAGCAGTGGGAAGTGGGGCTTGAGGTCGAATGGGGAAGAGGTCCCACCTTCTAAATCGTGCGAAAGGTTTTGATTTTTATCTTAAGAAGAAAATGGGAGGAGAAAGCCCAGAACAGTGTCTGCGACTGTACATGAGAGAAAAACTGAAACAGCCTTCTCTGGTGGTTCTGACCACAGCCCATTCATTAGTGGAGCCTGTTCCTTAGGGCATTCTTAGTTTTGACTCTGTTTCAGAAAGATATATTGAGCACATACTGTGTTTTAGGCCAAATGCTAGACAAAGAAGAGATATTAAAATATCTAAGATGTGACCCCTGCCCTTACGGATATGACAGTTTAGAAATGACGTTTTGCTTCATTAAAGAAGCTAATAGTCAAACCAAGAACTTCCAGTTAACCATTCCCTGTGTCTTCTCACATGGAGCGCATCTGAACCAGTTTTTTCACCTCCTGTTCTTATACACTTGATTTTTTGTAATACAAATTCTTACATTTTTCTTGGTTTCAGGCCATCCTCCCAGCCTGCTGTATCTTTTTGCATCTTGCTACTAGCTCTCTCTTCCAACTTTGTGCTACATGCAGATCTGATGAACATGTCTTCTTTTTGTTAACTCAAGATCTGATTTTAAAAATGGATCTAGCACTTTGGAAGGCCGAGGTAGGCAGATCACTTGAGGTCAGGAGTCCAAGAGCAGCCTGGCCAACATGGTGAAACCCCGTCTCTACTAGAAACACAAAAATTAGCTGGGCGTGGTGGTGCATGCCTGTAATCCCAGCTACTCAGGAGGTGGAAGCAGGAGAATCGCTTGAACCCAGGAGGCAGAGGCTGCAGTGAGCCAAAATCGTGCCACTGCACTCAAGCCTGGGTGCCAAAGTGAGACTGTCTCAAAAAAAAAAAATTGGTGACAGGTCTCAGGGGGTCCTTAAGCCCTTTGGCATGGCACCAGTAGAGATTTCTTTCCAGGTGGTTCTTAATTGATTGGTCAGTACCTGTAGGGTACCATACAATGTTTTTACCTGGGAAGCCTCTCTCTATTTTATAGCTAGAAATAAGTGCCCTATTTATGGGCACCCACAGCACCTGTGAACACCTGTGCCACACTACTTGTGACATCACATTTTAATATTGTTATGTATCTATCAGTATGGGGCTGCCGTTTTATTCATCACCATAGTCTCAACATAGAGCACAGTGTATTGCATGTGACTGACACACAATAAACAGTCTTTGCTGACCTAACCTGCATGATTTATATGGACTTTCCAAACACCCAGGCTATTTGATAAATTTTGAAGGTTAAAATATAAAATTTAGCCCTTCTGACAGTTCCCAGGTCTGCGGCCAGTTTAGCTCTATGTGGTTAGGAACTGGGTCCCATATTTATGCGTTGGTTGGTGTTGGCTCCACAGAATCATACACTCTGGTCTTTGGAGCACTTCCTGATATGTCATAGGAGTTATTAGTGTCTTCAGATCATCTCAGAGACTCTACATATAATTCAGTGAAATCAGGAGAAAAGAGATGCGTAACCCCATTATCACTGATCTCCAATTTCATGGGCAGGACATGTAGAAACAGCCTGGAATTTGACAATAGAGCTCTGGTTAACAGTTATACTAAATATAATTTAAAAAACTACAGTTTAATTCAGGAAAGCTCATTGAAAGAGAAATAAGAAAAAAATCTTCTTTTGATGTAAACTATCTTGAGATATTTATAGTGTTTCATTCTGTCCCCACGTTTTGCCTTTTTCTTTGATTACCTAAACTATGAGTACTGCAGATACTCATTTTTGAAATTTGCTTTCATTAATTCCTCTCCATCTTTTTTTTTCTTAAGGTATCTGAGTTTCTATCAGTTTGGCAAAAATGCTTGGCAACATTTACTGGGATTTTTGAACATCCCGCAACTAGATCTGTGTTAGGGATTTCATAGATATTATCCTATTTAATCCTCATTTATAAGATGCAGGTACGTTACTCTGCTTGATTTATTAAAAAAAAAAAGAAAGAAATAAATAAAAAGAAAAGAAATAGAGGGAGGTTAAATTATCCCCAGTCTTATCTTGGTCTTTCTCTCTCTCCCTGTCGTCTGCTGGTGTGTTGCAGAGCTGAGACTTGAATGGGACCTGATTCCAGAGCCTGAACTCTTAACCCAGCACACAATTTTGCAAAGGACTCAAAAACATAGAATGCCGTGCTGGAAGTGTCCTTAGAGATCATCTAGCTTAGAACATAATGTCAAGTTGTGGACCTGATTTGCTCTTACTTTCTGGGCAAAATGAATCTCCCAGAGTAAAAAACAGGTAAGGGAAATTGATGAAGTGGGAGGGGGGCTAAGTGGGTTGATTCCAAGTCCCAGACTCCCAGGAGGGACTTTCATGTCCAGAATTTTGTTTTTTGTTTATTTGTTTGTTTCTGAGTCAGAGTCTTGCTCTATTGCCCAGGCTGGAGAGCAGTGGTGCCATCTTGGCTCACCACAACCTTCACTTTCCGGAGTTCAAGCCTTGAGAATTCGAGCCTTAGTCTCCTAAGTAGCTGGAATTACAGGCTCCTCCCACCACTCCTGGCTTATTTCTTTATATTTTTAGTAGAGACAGGGTTTCACTATGTTGGTCAGGCTGGTCTTGAACTCCTGACCTCAAGCGATCTGCCCACCTTGGCCTCCCAAAGTGCTAGGATTACAGGTATGAGCCACTGTGCGTGTCTGGAGTTTTGGAATTGGATGGTGCACACATTTTTTTTAAAACCTCATTAATGTCTTTCTTCATCATTAAAATGTTTGTTTAATAATCATGTGAGGCTGGGGTCTAATTTCAGTTTTAACTGCCACTAACAATGTGACCATAGGATTTTATTGTTGTTTTTGTTCAGCATTTACTGTGCCATGTTTTAAGACACACACTTTAGGCAAAAGAGACAGCAGGAACAAAGGTGTGGTATGTCCACTGAACAGGGAGGGAGAGAGCTGGATGTGGGAACTGGCCAGGTTCACTCTGGGGAGTCTATGAGACAAAGATTCTGTTTTTCTGCATAACAAACTTTGTTACCTTCAAATAACACAGAAAGACAAAAATCAGTAAGTTTATATTTCCACAGGCAGTGAAAATGTGAAGATCTGAGTGGTGTGAAATGAAGTCACTTTCAGAGAAAACGTTTTGCTGAAATTGAGAGTGAGCTACATATGCCTAAGTCATACACAGAAAGCAGGAGACCTGTCTAGGGGACACACAGCCCCACAATGTCCCCCCACCACCCAAAAAGGCAACTGGAAAATGAGAGAAGAATGCAAAGTGCATGGAATCAGCTATGTACATGGTGAAATATAAGTCACAACACTATGTGTTTTGGGCCTGCAGTCATAAAGATCAAGATAGAAAATAAAAATATTCACCCCTATGTCTGAGTAATCTTTCTCCCCCACTCTTTCATTCCTTTCCTCCAACATTTTAGTCTCTTAAGCCTTTTTTTGAAGGATTCGTTGTTTCATTTAAAAATAAAGATGGGTAAGGGAGTAGGGTTTTCACCTGAGCAAACCAGATGTGGCAGGCTCCGTGAAGTATATCCTTGTTTTCCAGCTCTGTTTATGTAAAAATAACTTAGGGAAGCTGAAATATTTTGTGTGTGTATTAAAAGTTAAAGAGAAGAAGGTTTTGGAGCAACGAATGAGATGAAAGACAAAGCTGTGCCAGGAAAGATGAAAGCCAAGCAAAGGGTGGTTCATCATCCTAGCCAGAGATAAACAAGAGAAATCCAGTGTCTCCCGAGAGCTGAGGAGCCCCGCTATCCACCGTGGAAATGTCTCTGACATCTAAGTTACTGAGCTGGTTACTAAGCCTGCTATTTCTGCTCTGTCAAAGTCATTCCATTAAAACTTAAAATAAGCCTGCAACTGGATAATCTTATCCCTCACAGAAGCCTTATGTAATAAATGCAAATGTGCATCTGAATTATTAGGCTTCTATTTTTTTCCCTCAAAGCTGCACTTAATCAGTGAAAGCTTGTGAAAGCCTAAAGATTTCTAAAATACATGTGTATCTAAGTGCATCTCCAATGTTGCCTTGAGAGCTACCAAGAGGTTTGGAAGAAAAGGCCTCATGTGAAGAACAAGAATTGCTGGGTTCTGGCACTGTTTAATTTGGACTGGTTCTTGCAAATCGCTTAGGCTCCCAAGGTTGAAAGATCCTATGTCTGAGTGAAAGGAGTTCAGAAACTAGGATTTCAAAACATGAGTTTGAGTCTCAGCTTTGTCATGTGCGAGCTATGTGGCTGGCAAAGGATTTACTATTTGGGGGCTTGTTTTCTTATCTACAGAGTGGGGAAAGTAATAGCAACTAATTCATAGGACTGATGTGAAGAACATACGAGGCATTGTATATAAAAAAGTTATTTGCACACTGTAAAGGGCAACCCACAAGTTGGCCTTTGCCATCACTTCCCCAGTTTACCTAAGGCTTACAGAATGCTGGGAAAATAAATGAGAGGTAAAAAGGCATTTTTTATAGAAAGTCTTAAATATGACTTCACAATTCCTCGTAGCAAGTGAAGACATAGTTAAATTCTGATGGTAAAGGCAAACGAGCTACTCAGAAAGCCAGCCCCATCTAGGAGATGTGTAAGACATCTTCCATCTATAGTCAAAGGCAAACGATAAGGTTTTTTTCTTATTCTCTTGTATTCTAGAGGCTGTTGGGGGTTGGGCGGCTTGGAAGAGAAACTGCCACACAAAAGCATTTGCTAGATTACGGCATGGGGGTTGGGAGGGCGCTATAATGTAAGAGGCATAAGATGACTGAAGTGATCACACACAAAAAACATATCTTCCAATTCCATTTGAGCTACAATCTGATTTCAGGGTTGAGTACAACAACATCCCCTTCACAAGAATCTGAAGTCTGTATGAGGGCTGTGCTTCATAAGTTTTCCACCCAGCAACAGGATGATGTCAGCGGCCAGGGAGAACACCAATCGGCAGGCAGAATGAATCAGAGCGTGCTGGGATTTTGCTCAACTGTCTCTTAGCAAAGCAAGCTGTGCTCTGAAGTGCAGGGGTTATTTGCACTTCCTCTGCACTTGAAGCTGAGCCTGAATGGCTCTTTAGCTGAAAAGATACCAAGGAGTGTGCAAGCAGTTAAGATGATCTGCATCCAAGCAGCCAGTCTCATAAGTCATAAGAGTCATATTTGTTTTCCTGAAAGTATTTTTTTGCAATAAAAAATTCAGCATTAATAAATATTCTGAAGTCTTGATTTACATGTTATGCCTTATAGTTGCTTGAAACCTGTTTTGTTTCATGTATTGTGCTGCTGGGCAGCTCTTGGCACATGAGCTACATGAACTTGCCTCTGATGTTTCAAGTCTTCTCTTTAATGGCAAGCAGCCTGGAAATCAACAGCCATTTCATTTCTGAGGCAAAAGCGCTAATTCTCCAATTACACTGAAATGTGTTTTGTGTGTGCTTTAAAAATAAGTCTAAGCTGAAAAGATATGATGTGACTTGTAGATATTGTCTCATGGGTGGGGGTGGGGAAGGGGCTTTGTAGCATTTCTGAAAACATGAAGCTATTTCCCAATATTTTGTCAGTTTTTCTGACCTTAGTAGGCAGTGACAGCTGTATTGGAAAAGGGTGCAATCGAAGGGTTAAACCTACCTACCGGCATCACCTTTTACACATCCCAGGTTGATTAGACCTCTCAGGCCATTTCTCACTGGTATCATCTGAGAACAACTTCTGTGATAAGGCTAGAAAGCAGTCTTTCCTGTGAGTGGTGAAAACACATCTTTCCAAAAGAAACTATATATCTAAGAGAGGGATCTTGTCTTCTTTCAGAGTCCTTGGTAGATCTCAGGAAGCACCATGGACTGCCATTTATTAGCCCAGACCTACTGCAACCTATCCTTCCACAGTTTGCTTCTTGGCTGAATGCCTCGTTTTCCTCATTACTGAAGTGAAAAAGGGTTTACAAAGCTAGCTAATTTGAACTAATTAGGGACGGGCTATTCTTAAATATTAAGAAGGCTGAATTTGAGAATATTCCTTTAAGAAAAGCAGACATTACATTCAAAGGTTGGTAATAGGCTGGAGGAGAGTGCACAGGTTCCAGAGTTTAGGCTCTCCAGCATTTGAATCCCTGCTCCATCCCTTACCAGCTCTGTGCTGCCAGCCACTTCTGTATCCCACAGGTGCAAACTGGGGCAATGCTTAGCTCCAAGGATGGTTGTGAAGATAAACAATCTCTCACCACCAAGCACAGGCAAAACACATAGTAGCTACTTAATAATTCATAGACCCTCCACCCTCTTTAAACTGGAAATAAACAACTTGTTGGCTAATAGAAATCCCAGAGGAACCTGCTTTCGCAAATACCGTAGGATTCGTAATTAGCATGTAAAAAGACTGCTTCCAGGCCTTGAAAGCAAGTTGTCCTTTAAAGGCTCTTAGGCAGACTCAAGAAGCCTTGTTTGCCATCTAGCATTAATTTGCTTAGCAAATTCTCACTGCTAGGGCAAAATTAAATTTCAGTTTAGGCTCTGTTTGATTGACCACAAACTCTAAATGAAGGTGCCTTTAGTGTGATCTAACTTTCATTTGTTTTGGAGCCTTGGGATTAATGCAGTGGGCCCTCAAGTGATTCTATAAGGCCCTGGCACTCTTTACAAGAAAGATGAAAATGTGAAGTATCTGAACCAATGCTGTTAGCTCCATTCCCCTTCCTCATCTGAACATCCCTCAAGGGGTGCTTCTGGTGCCTAGAGAAGTTTAGAAAAGCTCTGGACAGAGCAGAGCATACTAGGCGCCTGTACAGAGGTGAAAGCCCCGGGAAGGTATGAGGTTATAGCAGATGTAGAACCCAGAGACTTCTGGAGGAAGTTGGGTAGGAGATGCATTTCCTGGGTGAGGGCAAATGAGCTATTTTGGACTCTTTGGTTCCTCATTAGTCAGTAGTCAAGAAGACTACAGAAATGGCAACATTCTGCTATTGCCACTGGTCCTTTCTCCTGAGAAATGCATTTGCTGACTGAGATATAACTTCGTAGATTCACTGTCCACTTAAGGCTTAACTTACTGCAACACAGAGAAGGTCTCTTTCGGCCCACTGTACAGAGAGAAAAACTGACAGCCTCTGGGTAACCTCAGGGACTTGTGAAAGATCACATTAGGACATCATAATTGAGATACCGAATTCGGAAACAATGAAACAGAAAGTTGAGATCTCCAGACAGTACCTCCATTATTCTAATCACTTCGTGTCCAAATGGAGAAGTTAAAAATGAGTACCTTTAACCAAGAGTGCAAGACCTGCCTGTTTTTGAGTAATTGAATCTCTGTATATTGGCTCTAAGAGATCTTTATCTATATTTAGGCAAAAGGAAGCCAATTCATTCCAAGAGTGTCATTTTTCTTTTCTGTCAGAACAATTTGATATGGTATCATGGGTTAAATAAATTTCTTACTTGGAAAGGTCACGTTATTTGGGAATATAATTAGCTAAGATGAGGTATACAGGAGTAGGGTGAGCTCCTAATTCAACATGACAGGTGTCCTTATGAGAAGATGGAGTAGATGACAGCCAGGAGCAGTGGCTCATGCCTGTAATCCCAGCACTTTGGGAGGCCAAGGTGGGCAGATCATCTGAGGTTGGGAGTTTGAGACCAGCCTGACCAACACGGAGAAACCCCATCTCTACTAAAAATACAAAATTAGCTGGGCGTGGTGGTACATGCCTGAAATCCCAGCTACTCGGGAAGCTGAGGCAGGAGGATCACTTGAACCTGGGAGGTGGAGGTTGCGGTGAACCGAGACGGAGCCATTGCACTCCAGCCTGGGCGACAAGAGTGAAACTTGGTCTCAAAAAAAAAAAAAAAAAAGAGAAGAGGATGACAGTGTGAAGGCAGGCGCACACAGGAAGAAAGCCTCATGAACACAGAGGATTGGACTGGTGCATCTATAAGCCAAGAAACTTCGAAGATTATTGGAAAACCACCAGAAGCCAGGAAGAGGCAAGGCAGCATTCCCTAGAGGTTTCAGAGGGAGTTTGGCCATGCTGATGCCTTGATTTTGGTCTTCTCCAGAGGTAGGAGACAATAGATTTCTATGGTTTTAAGCCACCCAATTTGTGGTACTTTGTTACAGCAGCCCTAACAAACTAATATATATGACAACAACCAAAATGACTAGACTGGGAAAAGCTGCCAGCTGTGTGTGATTTTGAACAAATAACTTGACCCCTCTGGAAGGAAGTTTTCTTACCTGTGAAACAGGAGTGGAGTAGGTGACTTAAAAGGACTCTAAACTCTTTTGAGAGTAGGTAGTATCTCCCAGTGTTTTATAGCTTTCCTTCTGATCGACGCCTTGACTCCTTCCCATCTCTCTGTTTCTACTTGCCTATATATTGGTTCAGGGCCCAGTTATTTCTTGCCTAGAAAACTGTAAAACTTTTCTTGCTTTCACTCTTTCACTGTACAACACAAATGCCTGTGGAATCTTTGTAGACAGATATCTGATAATATAATTCCCCTACATACCCCCTCTACAGCTGATGTTGCTTACAGAATCCTGTTGAAACTCTCTAGCTTGACACCTGGCTCTTCACATCTGGACCAAACACCGCTCTTCAGGTTTGTCTCTCATGAACTCCCTCCCAGTTCCCTTCATGTCCACATTTCATATGTTCTAGCTGTACTAAAATATTAAGTCATGAACTTCTCTTTCTTAAATCCTGCACCCACCTGTTCTTAGAGACTTCCCACCTACCCTTTTATTTTTCACAAAACAGAGCAATTTGAGGAATTTGTTTCTTTCACCGTTTCTGTTTTGAAATAGGGTCTCCTATGTCAACCAGGCTGGAGTGCAGTGGTGCAATCACAACTCACTGCAGCCTCAATTTTCCAGGCTCAAGCTATCCTCCCACTTCAGCCTTCCAAGCAGCTGGGATTTGGGCCTACACCACCATGCCCACCACCACGCCCAGGTGTATACCACCATGCCCAGGTGTATACCACCATTTTTTGTAGAAACTGGGTTTTGCCATGTTGCCCAGGTAAGTCTTGAACTAGACTCAAGTGATGTACTCACCTTGGTCTCCTAATGTGCTGGGATTACAGGCATGAGCCACTGTGCTCGGCCTGTTTTTGTTTTGAGACAGTCTTACTCTGCTGTTCAGGATGGTGTGCAGTGGCATGAACATGGCTCACTGCAGCCTCAACTTCCTGGGCTCAAGTGATCCTCTCGCCTCAGCCACCCATGTAACTGGGATTACAGGTATGGGCCACTACACCTGGTTAATTTTTTGTTTTTTGTAGAGATGGTGTCTTGCCATGTTGCCCGGGTTGGTCTTGAACTCCTGGGCTCAAGCAATCCTCTCACCTCAGCCTCTCAAAGAGCTGGGATTGCAGGCATGAGCTACTGCACCTGACCTCAATTCACTGTTTTTTCTCTATTCCCTAGTACTTTCCTTAACATGTAGTAAAAACTTGATAAATATGAGTTGAAGAAAGGAGTCATTTATTCTTCAAGATGCATTTCAAAGACTTTTTGTAAATGAATACCTGAGTTAGGCGCTCCCTCCCAGATCCCACTGTACTCTGTCACAGTTTTCTTAAATCAGTTCTTCTTCCATCTGTGAATCTCACCAGATCCATGCATGGTGCTTTGCACTAAACTAAATAAATGTGGTGGTAAATGGACAAATAAATAATAAAAGTTCTAACTACTATAAATGTTTGTATGTACTGTTGTTTACTGTGAAAATCTTCAACTCATCTGAGGTAAGTGAAAAAATTTAACCTCTGCTCAACCAACTTGACTTGTTTAATCAGATTGTGGCCTGATAGTGGTTTAGCTCAATCAGTTAGACTGTGTGCAGAAGGTTGGTTTTCTCAGTTGTGCTCCTATTTGGGGTTAGTTATCGCCTCAGCATCAGATGGTACTGGGAAACTCTGAAGGGCAAGGCCTCCCTTTCTGTTTCAAGGGGGACAGAGTGAAAGAGTGCAGAGGTATCAGCACAAACTCAGCAGAGTGGTCAGCAGTTCAGCCTGAGGGCAGTGGCCAGGAGCTGGGTAGTGACTGGAAATGGGTTCCTGGCGATGTGGATCTCCGCTTTGGTAACCCCTTATTTCTTTTTCTCCATGGGTAAGTTTGGCCAAACAAGGCCCCAGGTGGGTGGGGAAGAAGTGAAGCCTCCTGGGAAGTGATGCACACACTCTTCCCCAGCAGATATCTTCACTGGAAATGGGTGCCAGCACAAGGCTGAGCTGCTGGGCTTAGTCTTACATACAGATCAGAACCATTGTTTGAATTATAAAGATAATGACTATGTACTGGACACTTAATGTGTGCCAAGTTCTCTCTCTTTCTCTCTGATTTATGTCAAGGTCAACTTAAATCTGGAAGTCAACTGACTGCAATATGAGAATTGAGATAGAAAACTGGTAGGTGATGCGCTGAAGGTCACACAGCTTATGAGTGGCAAATACAGGAATGTAACTCAAGTCTGTTTGACTCAACACACCTTGCTCTTGACCAATTAACATGCTTTCTCAGTCCATTGTATTCCATCAGATGTATCAACTGATTAATCAACTAAATAATATTTATTTAATACTTGCTATATTCCAGGTACAGTTGAGGTTCTGGGGATAATGTGGCAAACAAGACAGATAAAGTCCCTGCTCTCATGGAGCTTACATTCTAGAAAAGGGAAATAGACGATAAAAATATATGCAAACAAGCTGGGCGTGGTGGCTCACGCCTGTAATCCCAGCACTTTGGAAGGCTGAGGTGGGAGGATCACGAGGTCAGGGGTTCGAGACCAGCCTGACCAACACGGTAAAACCCCGTCTCTACTTAAAAAAACAAAAATTAGCCAGGCATGGTGGAGTGCACCTTTAATACCAGTTACTTGGGAGGCTGAGGCAGGAGAATCGCTTGAACACAGAAGGTGGAGGTTGCAGTGAGCAGAGAGCCTGCCATTGCACTCCAGCCTGGGTGACAGAGCAAGACTCTGTGTAAAAAAAAAAAAATGTATATATATTATATATATATACACAAACAAATAATTTTAGTGAATACTAAGTCCTATGAAGAAAATAAAATATGATAAAGGTTAGAAAGTGTAATTGGCAGTTTCTGAAATCATCCCCAATAATCTTTGCCTCCTTGTATTCATGCCCTTTTATAATGACTTGATGTGCATGGACTTAGTAACTCACTTCTAATAAATAGAATACGGCAAAGATGAAAGGATGCTCTTTCCAAGAATAGGTTACAAAGAGACATTGTAAAGTATTTTGAAATGCTTTTTGCATATAGGATTCGGTAAGATGCACATGTTACATTCAGTAACACTACATTATTTTAAGTTACATTAAATAACAATTTGCCTTAGAGACAAACTTGGGTCTTTTAAAATATTTTGTAGGAAGAACTCCTCTAACTATAGATATGCCTGCTAAACTTCCTTGAGGTGAGACCAACAGATTTTATGTCTTCTACCTAATTTGGTTTAATGTCCCTGCCCATGTCACTCTAAGCTCTCAATGCAGACAGTGAGCCCATTTTGATGTTCCCAATAACCCAGATTTCTGAGAGCTGGAAGTATTAAAAGCCTGACCTTGACTTTTATGGGTACTAAAAGGCAATATTAAGGCTTTTAGGGAGTATTTTTGATATGCATTTTCTCAAGCTATAAAGAAATATGGAATGGGATTTTTTTTCAATTAGACTAGGCCCTGAACAAGAATTTAAAAATTAAACAATTATGAATAATAAATACACAAAAAAGGTATAACCTCACAAGAAATAAGAGAAATGTAAAGGTAATGATGAGATATAATTTTTCACCTTTCAAATTGGGGAATATAATGCTTAATGCGTATAGGATTTAGTGAGATGCAAAATCTTAAACAGCTCATGTGGGATAAATTACTGGAACAACCTTTCCAGTGAAGCAGTTAGTCATATGTGTCAAGATTCTTAAATATATTCATCCCTTTTGACTCAGTGAAACCATAGTGTCCTTAGCCCCTCAACTGCAGCTGGTCCTTTATAGATATTTAGTATATATTCATGGAATTAATTAAATTGGATATAAACCTTAAAAGCTTAAGAAAGTAATAATCAGTTATAAAAGTGTACAGGGATGTTTATTGAAATATTTATTTTAACAAGAAAAATTTAAACAACCTGAATGCCTAAAATAGAGGTTGTATTAAATATATTATATATAGAATGTTCATTTGATGGAATATTTTTTGTCCTGAAAATGAGGACTGAAAATTTATTTTTAATAAGATGGGACAACGTGGACAAAGATCAATGTGTTAAACTGGGTATATCATGGTCCCCAATATGTAAATAGAGAAGGCAAATACATAGCTATACATAGAAAAAAATAATTTACAAGGAAACCCTCCAAAATGTAAGTAGAAATCTCATAAGTGATTTTGTTGTCTTCTTTATACTATAATGTGTATATCATTTTTCTATAATAATCTTGATTTACTCAGTATTACAAAAAAATTCAATATTATATATATTACAATATATGCATTTTAACAATAATTTTAAAAATCTAAGCCTATAAAATTTAGACCATTAAAACTGAATCATACATTAAGCCAAAAGTTTACAGTAAAACACGCACACACACACACACACACACACACACACACATACTCTCCCTCTCTTTTGGTTTTCCCCAAATATCAGAATCATGACAGTTTTTCCCCTTTTATTGATTTTAAACCAGCTGAGTCAATTCGTGTACACACAGGAGGAGGCCATGTGGAACCATGGTGAGGAATACATTTTCAAGAACTAGGCTTTGGTAGTTTAAACCTGGGCTCTGACAATTACTCACTGAGTGATTTTTGGCAAATTATTTAACCTCTTGGTGTCTCAGCTTTTTTATCTGTAAAATGGAAATATTAATAGTATCTATCTCATAGGATGACTGAATGTATTAAATGAGAATAGTATATGTGAAGCACTTAGAATCATGCCTGGCACATGGTAAGTGTGACCTGTGTTTTCTCTTGCCATTGTATGCTTTCTAAACAAGCAGAGCTCTGTTTAGTGTCCAAGGTTTGAAATCCAAACCCTCTACCTGCCCACCTTGAACCAAGAGGAGAAGCTTGACAGTAAGGCTTCTGAATTATTTAGATGTCCACGTGTACATGATTTATAGATGAAATGACAATAATGATGAAGTGAAAGTGAACCTTCAATGTCATAGTCTTTTATTTAAAGCAAGCATTTTGAAATGTGCTTTATTATGGGCACTTGGAGTTCTCTTGCCTTTAAATCGTCCAAAATAATATCAAGCTCTCAGTTCATAAAGGGGTTCTTTCAACCAAAATGGAGGAGCAGAAAAAGCACAGAAGTCTTGGTGCCTGTGAAATACAAGTATCTTTCTTTGAACACTGAGTGGACATTTGAGAGGTCTAGATCATATTCTTCTTCCTCCTCCCAGAAGTCTCCTTTCGCCTGCTCAATTGCAAGACCCAATTCCTCTCCTTTCTGAAGTCTCTGAGCCCTTTTTCTAGTGCTTCTTGATGACGGTTGCCACTTCTGTCTTGTACTATGATTATTATTGTGTGTGTATCAATATAAATTTCATATTTTGTTCTTCCTGACATCACCTAACTACCCCTAGCATAGGAAAACCTGAGTAGTAGAACTTCAATCTTTTTTATTAAATCACATAATAAAAATGTAGATATTTAGATATGGGGAAAATTTTTCTAGGTGACATTTCAGAGCTGAAGATATAGAAGTACAGTGAAAACTAATTTGCAGTCAAAGGGATCTAGGGTTTTAACCACTCACCAGCTGTGAGAGCTTGGGAAGCTTTCTAACACTTTTGACATTGTCCTTATTTCTTAGAATGAGGATAACAATATCTGTCTCACAAAACTGATAATAGGATAGAAGGAAATAATTGATTCAAGTGGTTGTCACTTGATAACACTAATGAAAAACCTTATTCAAGGCCACATTGCCTGGTAACTGCTAAAGCCACTACACTACACATTCTTAGTTTGTTTTGGATCAGCTTTGAGGTTTTGTCTAAATACTGTGGCTGTGATATGAGGATTTCTTCTAGGAGGAGAGGAATTGGCATTAGTTGATAGTTTGCTATATGCCAACAGCTTTACCTGTAGCTTTTGATGCTACTTCTGGTGGTGTAGCCTATGGAAATGGGTGAAAAAATCAAATGAGCGGACATAATCTTCTCATGCTTCAAGTACTCTTGAGTGCTTTCTGAAGATCTTGCTCACTTTACTCTCTTTCATTCAGAACTCAACCACCAAGATATCTGGAGATAGCAGATCAGATCACTGGACACAAAACCTCTGAGAAATAAGCATTCACCTGTTTGGGAGAATTGGAACATCTGGTCCCTTGAAACTCCTTTCATTATGAAGCTCTCAGACTAAAGGGCTAAATGGATGTATAGCCTTCCTGTGAATATTGTGGAGGATACTTTAAGTGGCACTTTAATGTCCCTTGTGTGCTACTGTACCTCTGCCAACTGCTGGCAAGGACACTAACTCAGGATCTCCCACTCATCTATCAATGGTATTTTTTAAAATTATGAACAATCCATGTCCCTAAATAATAAGACTTTTTAAATGAGAATAATAAGGGTGCACTCCAGGGCTAATCCAACTCTTCTGATCTATGTCTTACAAAAAAGTGCAAACCAACCAAGCGAATTTGCTTTCCAGAGGAAAGAAACATCTGTGAGGACCTACTGTGTGCTGACACTGTTAGGTCCTCCATTGTTATCCCATTTTTTCTTCACAGCAGTCAGGTGTCAACATTATGCTCATTTTACAGATGAAAAAACTTTAATGCAGTTTACTTATTTGCATCATGCCATGTATAAATCTCAAGTATTGGAGCTAGGAATCAAGCTCTTTTTTTTTTTTTTTAACTGCAAGGTCAATATTTTTTTGGTCGTCCTATACATCTTATTTTAAATTATTTTCAGGCAGGTGTGATGGCTAATGCCTGTAATCCCAGTACTTTCGGAGGCTGACATGATAGATTACTTGAGTCCAGGAGCTCCAGATCAGCCTAGGCAACAGAGCAATACCCTGTCTCTAGAAAAAAAGAAGAAGAAGAAGAAAAAAAACTAGCTGTGATGATTGGGATGATGGCAGTTATCTGTGATCCCAGCTACCTCGGAGGCTGAGGTGAGAGGATCATTTGAGCCTGAGAGGTCCAGGCTACAGTGATCCATTAATAATTAATAATTATACTATTAATTGAGACAGGATCTTGTTCTGTCACCCAGGCTGGAGTACAGTGGTATGATAATAGTAATAATAATGATAAATTATTTTCAGAGTGATGTTAAAAAGAAATCATTTGTGTATTCATTTTATTTAATAAATACCTATTGAATGAGCAGTGTGTCCTAGAGATAGAGGAGATAGAGCTCAAAGACAGTTTTCCTATTAGGAAGCTCACTCTGCAGTGCCTTCCCTATTTTAAGGAGTGTGTAACTTTGCCTCTAAGGTCAACTGATTCTATTCAAACAGTTTCCTCAGGGATGACCTTGGTCAAAATCACAATAGTCACCAGGGCCATCATATGTTGAAATTGTTTTTAGAAGGTGATTTACAAGTTAGTTATTGGTTGAGTGTGTGGAATATAGAAACATGAGTGAGTTGGACCTATTAGGTGTGTGGGGTGTGGCAGATGGGCTGTCACTTCAAGAAGTTGGGCTGTCACTGCATGTGACATGGCAAAACCCAAATTAATGATGAATGCTCTCCTAACATACACTCTCTGGACAAAGAAATTCTGGCAACACGTTTTTCTAAATGTAGAATTTGAATTTGTTAAAATTTATGGAGAAAATATTTTCAGCAGATAATGTGTATCAAAAGGGGTGTGTAAAGTTTTGGCGATGAAGGCTGGTACAGGAAAACTGTGCCGAGGGGAAAGCCAATGCATACTGTGGGTCACACTATTTACTCTGTTGGCACTGAGGCTCTTGTCCCAAAGTCTATGGCGGTATGACACATTGTTGATAGCTAGACTCTTTGGAGTTGCACAGAGTGGGATTCAAGTCTCAGCCTTCTCATTCACTTACACGCTCATGCTCGGATGTGTTATTTAGCCTGCAAGAGCTGTTTCCTCAACTGTAGTAATAGCTCCTACTTCTTCCTTTGTTTGTAAGGATCAAATGAAATGATTACTGTTAAAGTTGGCTAGCTCTCAGCAGATAGTAAACAACATATACAGCTGAGTGCATTGGCTCATGCCTGTAATTCAAACACTTTGGGAGGCCGAGGAGGGTGGATGACCTAAGCCCAGGGGTTCAAGACCAGCCTAGGTAACATGGTGATACCTCATCTTTACAAAAGAAAAAAAAAAAAATATATATATATATAATTTGGCCATGGGTGGCAGCGCGTACTTGTAGTCCCAGCTACTTGGAAGGCTGAGGTAGGAGGATCACTTGAGCCTGGGCAGTGGAGATTGCAGTGAGTCGAGGTCATGCCACTGCACTCCAGCCTGGGTGACAGAAAGAGACCCTGTCTTAAAAAACAAACAAACAGAAGGAGATATGTGGTAGTAATTTTAATTAAGTATTAGTTGATGGGAAAAATCAGCATAGGAATAACAAAGATGTTAAATATTTGCCATACTTTCTTGTTTTCGTGGTAACATCATTTTTTTTTTTTCATTTTAACGTCTTGCATGTCTACTATTAGAATGATTTTGGAATTAACTTACATAGAATGTGAGCTCCCCCAGGGCCAGGAACTTTATCTAATCATCTGTATGTCTCCTGCACCTAGAAGAGTGTTTGGTCCATAGTGGATATGTAGTCACTATATACATTGAATGAATAAATTCATTCAATCAGTCACTCAACCTTTCATATCCACAGCAAAGTTCTGTAAATGTTGTGGGACACACAAAGGGGAATGACAAATTTCTCTCTTTAGTATATTATCCTGAATTAGGGAAGATAAATGTGTAAACAGAAAACGACACTCCAAAATGACAGTTTAAATAAGATAAGGACTCTAAGGTGAGACTTTGGAGGAGACAGAGGGATATGCGAAAGCAGGAGAAAAGCTACAGGGAGGTATTTGAATTGAGCTTAAATAGATAAGAAGAATATTGACAAGTAGAGATGATGTGGGGAGGGAGGGAGGGTAGGGAATGGAGATGGTATTCCTGGAAGTAAATATTATGAGCAAAAGTATATTTGCAGGAAAGAAGCAGGTGTGTTTGGAGACAAGGAGAATTACAATTTTACTAATAAATAGAATACCGAAGGGAACTTAAGGACAAGAACTGTGTTTCCAGAACACTTTGTACAGAGCCCAGAACCTCATCCAAGTTTCAGTAAATTAGCTATGAGTCACTGAAATGGAGTGCTCATGAAATGAGCATCCAGAAGCCCAGGGAGAAGACTGCTTAGCCACAGAAAAGAAAGGTCTCAGGCATGGGGATCGCTACAGACAAGAGATGAAGCATGGTGCTGATTATCACGTTGTTTCCAAACCCACCCACCAGCAGTGTCTGGGAGGATTTCGTCACATTCTAGGAAATTAGGACTTTGGAACCCTGGGTTTATTCGCTTGAGACTCGTCTGTCTCTGTATTTTGACTCTAAATAAAAAATATTGATGCTTCCATTACAGAATTCATTTGTTTATAAGAGCATGCAGTTTTAAAGAACATCTGTATAACACAGAGCTGTGTCTAGCAGGTGACATCCAGCCTCCTAATCTTGGTGGTTACAGCAAAATACAGTATAAATTTTGCACCTTCAAAGAATGCTCAACTGAGCTGCGGTGAAGGAACTTTGGATTGTCTTCAAATGCCTAAGATTTCTATATGACAAGATCAATCCCCACGTCATTTCCTCCTGCCTGGGTTAATGAGAACAATAATAACAGTTAACTTTTAGTGAAAACAAACAATGTGCCAGACACTGTGCATTATCTCATTTAACTTTCCCAACGCCACTGAAGTGGCTTCCTACTATTGTATAATTGAGAAAATAAGGTTCTGTGAAGTTAGACTGCTTAAGAAGTAAAACACAGCTTGGACTCAAAGCCAGGTTTATTTGATGAGCTAATTGCATTGCATTGTAATCACAAAGATTTGAAAAAATTTAATAAGATTGTATTTGTTAGAAACAAAGAACTGAGAGGCAATGCAAAACTTCCTAAAATTGGGGCTGATTTATCAGGGTGAAATGGGGAGGCTCAGATTGAATAAGGGGTAGAAGTCAAAGGTCAGCAAATGGATTATAGATAATTACAAAAGTAACAAGCTCCTCCTTTTTCTTACAAGGCAAACTTCCCACCCGATTGTCAGGTAGGAGTGGCAATTTCAGACTGGCTTATTGTCTTTCTAGTAAAGGGCAGATATTTTCAATAAAATCCACATAGTGCCACAAGGGCAAGTCTACCAGGCATCCCTGTGCCTGAGATACAGCCCAACTTGAATCCTGGACATCCACCTTGAGTAGGCCTCTATTGTCATTCGAATTAGTCATTCAGCCTGGGGATTCACACTTCCCAGACACAAGCTAAGTGATGTAGTTTGGATATTTGTCTGCTCAAATCTCAAGTTGAATTGTAATCCCCAATACTGGAGATGGTCCTGGTGGGAGGTGTTTGGAACATGGAGGGGGATCCCTCATGGCTTGGTGCTATCTTTATGACGATGAGTTCTCGTGAGATCTGGTCATTTAAAAGTGTGGGGCACCCCCCACACACCCTCTCTCTCTCTTTCTATCGCTCTCTCTCCTGCTCCTGTTTTCACCATGTGATATGCCTGCTCCCCCTTCACCCTCCACTGTGACTGAAAGCTCCCTGAGGCTTCACCAGAAGCTGAGCAGATGCCAGCACCATGCTTCCTGTAAAGCCTGCAGAACTGTGAGCCAATTAAACTTCTTTTCTTTATAAATTATCCAGTCTCGAGTATTTATTTATAGCAATGTAAGAATGGCCTAATACACAAAGTTGCCAGACACATGCATAATGTAAGGAGCTTATGCTTCTCCTGTCACACCCAGCGTGATGCACTTCCTGGAGTCAGCTCTGCCTACCGGCTCAGAACTGCAGCTACCTCTGAAGTGCAGGGAAAAGAAGGGAGGTGGTCATGTGAATTCTGAGGCTTCCAAGCAATAGGCAATCAAGAAGGAAACTAAGAAGGCAAAATAGAATTAGCAGTTGCAAGATTTCCAGTTTGGAATTAAGTCAGCAGAGTGGAGTAGAATAGTGGCAAAATCCTCTATTCTAACAAAGAGAAATGTTGTCGTACGGTTTTATGTTTTGATATTGAAATTTAAGCTCTCTTAAACCTGTTCTGAGTGCTAGTGGCTTTAATTCTGTCAACCCCAAGCTCTTATAGTATGGATTTTATATTTCTGTTACCATTTGGCTTGAAGTTTGGAGTGGGGTAGAAGCAGAAAGGGCCCCAGACAATTAAAGTGAATTGTGAAGGTGGAAGGGAAGTGGCTCAAAATGCAGACCCTGCTCAGCAATATTTGTGTTTGGGACAAGAGCAAACAAAGCCAAACGGAAACCAGATCTTTGAGTAATCTGCCAGCTGAGAGATGCCTCAGCAGGATAAACAATTGGCTAAGTATTCAGACTCTGAGGTACATCCAGGAATGGCAATCTGTTCATCATTCTCCTGTCTAAATGGCTTCCCTTTGCTCTTAGAAGAGAAATGAATATCTTCAACGCGACACAAGGCCCTGTACAATCTGGACCCTGTCCTCTCCATCACTGGGCTGTAGCCACGTTGGCTTTCTCTCAGCTTCTGGGACATGCCAGCACCATGCTTCATGTTGTACCCAATCCTCAAGTTTGCACAAGCTTTTCTGCCTTCCTGCATGTTTATTCTTGCCCTCTCTTCACCCCACCAAAAAAACGAAACAAAATAAAATCATCTCTATTCCTCCCTGAAAAGGATGTTAGCAACGTGAGTGCAGGATCCATGTTGTTCTTGTTCACACTCTGTCCCCACACCTAGAATCGTACCTGGCATGTAGTCAGTGCTCGATCAATATTTGCTGAATGAATGAATGGAGCCAGATTGTTTCAAACAGTCACAGTTTCGTCGCATAATATGGTTCTGTTGGACAAACTGTATAAACACAAAGGCTGGTTACATAGCATACTTGTACAATACATTGCAAACTAGATGTCAGTCAATCAATGGCTTGTACCTAAAGGATGCCAAGTGCTGTGCTTGGTGCTGTCAACTTGATGGCTGAACAGTTCTCTGAGTTCAAATTCTCCAAAGGAAAGTCTTAATGGTATGTGTGTTGGGGGACCAGGGAGAAAGTCTAAGGAACGTGCCCTGTGCCTTTTCCACATGAGGGAGAGATAGAGAGGAATTGAGATGCAAGTGGTATATTTTCAAATTCAGGCAGTGAACCAGCTCATAGGGATGGAATATCTTGGATTCAACATTCATTTAGTAACTAAGTATTGAGAATTTACTAGATTGTCTGGTATAAGAGTACCAAACAAGTCTGACAAACCTGGTGGAACTGGGAGTCTGATCTGCAGAACCATCTGGGCTGGTGCTATAATAAATAATTGATTTCTGGTTTCGGTGGGTCCTCAGTGCTGCTAGCCTCAGTGCAGTGTAGCCTTTTGCTTGTCTTTGTTCAGTGTCCTCTTCAATTTCCTCAGTGACCTTTCCAATTCATCACCATTTTCATTTGACCCTCTACCTTGACTCCGTTCTATTCATATTCAACACATGACCTCAAGTCCTACTTCAAGAAATGTGAAGTCATCAGGCCTGAAATGCCCAATTTTCTCCCTGTAAGTGTATATTTAGCCTCATCACTACCCAACTTAATTTCCTCTGCTCTGTTTTAGAGATTGAAGAGTCTTTCTCTCACTCCAGTGTTCTTTAAAACTGTAAGCCTTAATTGGTTAGCGGAACATGAAATCAATTTAGTGGGTTGTGACTAGCATGCTTTAATGAAATAAAATAGAACAGAAAAGGAAATATCAGGGTACATAATATGTAGAAAGGGCAAATATTATCTTGCTAACTTTGTTTTATGTATATGAAGATGTGTATATCTTTGGGAATATACTGGGTGTTTAGTGAGATATTTTCCTTACAGCGGACTACGGCCAACATTATTAGAGCACCATTCTATTTCAGGTCATTCTCTCCACCTATCATATTTCAACAGAATTCCCTTTGACTATCTTCTGTATTCTTTACATATTTAATGTATTACTTTCTAGTGGTTCTTTTCATTCCTCTTATAATGCTCTCTAATTTCTTTCCGCTTAAAACTGTCCTCTCTCAACTTTGATTTTCTTCAACTCCTGTTCTTAGTCAAGAAGTGCAATCCAAGCAATAGCCTTTCTTCCTTCCTCCTGTGACCCCCATGCCATTAACATTTCTTCCTAAGAGGTTACAAACCTTCTTCATGTTGCTAAATGGAATACGTATTATTTTAGGCCTCTATTAGTTGCATTTTTGTGTTTCCCTGACATTCTTGGCCATCTGCTTGAAACTTTTAACATTTTTGGATTTCTTTCCTGGTTCTTCTTCTACCATTCTGATCATTTCTCTGATGCTCCTTCATGAATTCTTTATCTTTTTCCTGCTCCTTAAGCCTGGGTGTTCCCCAGGGTCTCAATCTTACCCTCTGATCTTTTCCCTTGATCTGTTTCGCTGGCTTCATCTTTTCTTCAACAGTTGATGATGCCAAATCTATATCCCTAGCCCTTAATTCTTCCCTGAGCTTTGTTGTTGTTTTTTTTTAATATCAAAATGCCTGCTAGGTTTATTTCATTATCCCACAACACATCTCAAACTGAGCTCATCTTTGTCTCCAAACACACAGTACCTATATTTCTTTGACCAAGCTGTTACCTGCATCTAAAATGCCCTTTTGTGCTTTATTCACCCGGCTAACTCTCATGTATCTTTAAAATTCATCTCAGCTATCACCTCTTTAAGGAAGCCGAGATGTGCTAAAAGTTCCACATCACCTGTGAATCTCTTTAAACACTTACCATATTGTGTCAATGTGGTTTGTTTTCCTTTCTGCAGACTGTAAGCATCTTAAGGCCTGAGAAATTTAAATAATTTTTGTGCTCCTAGTGCTGAACATAAGTGCCAGCATATTATAAAGTACTCAATAAATATTTCCTAAAACTGTTGTCATGGGGGAGAACCAGAACCCATCCTGTGACTTCATACAAACAGGCCATCAGATAATTTCAAATTAGCCTACTCCAGGTGGATTTATAGTCTGATGCGCCCTATTGGTCAGCTTTCCCAGATTTACTGTATAATTGTTCTGCTTAATTGCTTTGTGCTGTGTAGAGCTGGATATAGATACAAAGAGGAAACTTGATATCAAAAATTAGGACTCAATTGGCTGTTAACTAAAACTAATACTTAGAGAAAAGACATGACACATCTAAGTTACTGAGTATCCCAAAGGAAAAGAATCAAGATTTGGCCAGATTTGTTTAGAACCTCATTAAAGAAACTCTTTAAAATTGTATCACACCCATTACTGGATTTAATTATACTCTCAAATTATTGCCAATACCAGTTTATTCTGTTTTCCATGGCAGACCTGTAATAGAGTTGTAGCACGTTTGTCTAACCTTATAAGTAAAATGCTGCTGTGTTGTTGCTGTGGCATTAAACTGAAAGGTCACTCAGAGATTCTTTTTGATGGTCTCTCCTACTTCCTTCACTACCTTTGTATTTTTGATGCTCAGCTGTCATGCTCTTATTCCATTGTTAAAATCTAGGGAATTGAGAAATTGATGTTGGGAGCTAGGTTCAGAGACATTTTTTTCTATCAGCGTCTATAGAGGTTGGGTTTCTTTGGGGGTAGGGAGAAGGCAGCTTAGTCTATGTGATTATTATCATAAACTGCTTAACAAATACTTGACTTAATGAGAGCATGCTCTGTTGATTTCATTAGTTCTAATAATGCTCACAGTGAATGGTGATTTAATTTTCTCCCTCATGAGTTGATATGTAGGATCAGAGGGCCAGTGATATATCGAAAATGCTGTTGTGTCCTGATTTGAATTTATAGTAGTTTAGACTTCTCATGTTTACTCTGCAGCCTCATCAGGATCATACATGGGCTCAAAAACAGAAGAGAAGCCCCTATAGTTGTAGTTCACTCTTTAAAAGTATAAATAATTCCGTATATGAGACTAGCACTGTGTAGGTTGCCAAGAGTTTTCTACTACTTTTAATTCTCCAAACAACCCTCATAATCACTCCTGATTTACAAATGACTAAACTGAGACCCAGAGAGGCTAGCGTGGCTTGTGCAAAGTCACTCAGTTAGCGTCAGAGCAACCACGCTGCTTGAAAGACAATCTTTTTTCAACAAATGGCTTTTAAAATTTCCTTTTAAATCTAGTTCAGTGAAATACTAGTTTTAGGGTAATGTATTTTGAACACCTAAATCCATCAACAGCTATTATCCAAGAATAATTATTTCTTTCTTATTTCTGGTTATTGTTAACCATTTATTGAAGTGGACTTCTTTTAATGCTTTTATTATTTCCTGGCTTTCTCTGTAGTTACTGAAGATACAGAAATGTTCTCAATTTTACCTTTTGGGGAGGTTAAAATGAATTTAGTTGTGTTCACTTCATCCCAATCCACTAATTAATTTAATGATTTAAAAAAATCTCCAATCATTCGGTCCTCATCGGGTCCGTTATGGAGTCAGACTGTTAAAGCTAGAAGATGCAAGCGACCATTGATATGGTTAGGCTTTCTGTCCCCACCCAAATCTCATCTTGAATTGTAATCTCTGTAATCTTCATGTGTCAAGGGAGAGACCAGGTGGAGATAATTGAATGAAGGTGGCAGTTTCTCCCACGTTATTCTAGTGATAATGATTGTTCTAATGAGCTCTGATGGTTTTATTAGCCGCTCTTCCTCCCTCACTCGGCACTTCTTCCTGCGGCCTTGTGAGGAAGGTGCTCTCCTTCTCCTTCTGCCATGATTGTAAGTTTCCTGAGGCCTCCACAGCAATGCCGAACTGTGAGTCAATTATACCTCTTTACTTTGTAAATTACTCAGTCTCAGGCAATTCTTTATAGCGTTATGAAAAAATACTAATACAACCATACAATCCCAGGTATGGCAGGTCATATTGTTTATCTCTCCTTCTCACTGTAGTTCATTTCTATAGCATTCAGTTAACAAGGATTGTGAGGCTGTTCTGAGCTCAATGGGAGCAAGTGCTATAATTGATTAACAGTGCCAACTGCTGCTAATCACTGACCTCATTATTGTTCTGTGTTCATCCTTGATTTCTCTTCCTTTTGATATTTATCTCCAATCTGTCTCAAAGTCCAATCAGTTAAAGTTCTCAACTATATCCTGATGCTGATTAATTTTCATAATTCCTACATCTGTTGGGTATGCTAGGTTATTCTGTGGGAAAAAAAACCCCACATCTCTGCAGTTTAAATGGCAAATGTTTCCTTATCACTCAGGCTGCATGTCCATTGAATATCAAGAGGAAGCTCTGCTCCACTTCTTTCTCACTCCAGGCCCCTCACTGGAAAGACTCCACAATCTGGAATGTCCCCAGTGACAGTTGCAGGAGTAAGTAAGCACAGGGAAATCTCGCCTAAAAATCAGGTCCTTTAGTCTGGAAATGATACGCATCATTTCTGCTTCCAACCCATTGGCCAGAACCAGTTACATGGCACCACTTAATTATAAATGCAATACAAAAGAATTCTTCGATGTGCTTGGAAGGTGAGGAAAACAGATGTAGGTGAATGTTAGAATTCCAGTTCACTACCATCTCTCACCTGGATTCCTAAAACATCTTAACTAGTTTTTCTGCTTCCACTCTGGCCTCCCTGAGGGGCAACTAGAAAATTTATTGAAAATATAAATGAAAACATCTCTCTACAGCTAGTCATTTGATACATAATAATTCTCCTTTGGGAGGGAAACTTCTATTGTGTCCACAGTACCTTCTGTGTTCCATGTATTCCTATGACAGGAATGGGTCAGAGCATCTTCACACAGAACCAGATGGAAGTGGAAAAGCAGGAGTCCTTATGGAGGGTGGCCTTCTACAGTGTTCTCTTGTGGAGAGCACATGAGGGGTTGCCATGAGACGGGCAAAGATATGTCAGCTATTGTGTGGAGTCTTTCATACAGATGAGGATTGTGGCCTTGCTTTCATTACTCAGATCACATTCCCTGTGCTAGCTCTGCTGGTTCAGCTTGATATGAGAATATAAGGGAAGTAAGGAGTCGCTTGTTTCCCTCTATACAGGGCAAGGGCAAAATAAGTGATGAAGTAACACAAGGACATATGGCCTTCTTCTTTCTTATCTCAACTCCTGACTCTGGTAACTCAAAAGTCATCTTCTTCCAATGCTTTGTGATAGAAAGCAACCCTCAAAAATCTTTGCCAGTATCTTACTTAATATTTGAGGCAGTATCTTACTTCATCTGTATTACTTCTCATATTATTCAGACTAAAATGAGCCTTATGGGCACAGCTACCTATACCAAGAGGGAAATATTAACAGCATAGAGAGGAAAATAAGCTATGCCCTCAAATCTGATCTCTCTGTGATGCTTTCTGTCCTTCAGTGCTATTATTATCTGTTCTCCGATCCCAGACTCTGGACTCTCTTGCTCCACCCTTCCTGCACTGACTGATTTGTTTGGACCTGACTTCTGATTATTTTAGATTTATGTTGTCTGTCCAACATTTTTAGTCTTGAATACTTCTCCAGAGTCACTACTCAGATTTTTCTTCTCTATAATTTCATTTCACTTCATCTATTCCATTTTCCTTGAACATATATCTGTCCTCAACATGCCTTCAATAATAATACCAATATATTTTATATACGCAGGTCTCAACATGACATACATTTCTGGAGAGAACACTAGGTTCGATTGTATCACCATACTCCAGAAAGAAATATTTTGAGAAATAAAATTTACTTAATTTGAAAAAGCTATTATGGAGGTTCTGAGATTCTTCACCACAGAACTTTCATTTCATAAATGTGAATTCACATAAATACAGAGCTGGAAGAAACCCTAGCTGTCTAGTTTTATTCTCTTAATAAGCAATTTTGAGGAAACTGAAGCCAAGAAATAATAAGCCAAATGTCCAATATTACAAAGTTAACTTGTATTGTGCTAGAAGCTAGGCCTCCAGGCCCAGGTCACTGGCCTGTCCACTTCGTGATGTTGTCTTTGAGTTTCACATTATAATCATTACTGAAGATGTTGATACCCAAGTATTCATTTTTACAGTGTAAATATATGTTTGGAAATCTTTGGTTTGGGAGATTTAGCTTTAGAGCATGAGGTTGTTCAAAATAAGAAAAAAGTATATCCCTCTACAGAATGTAGTTATAAATTTTATCTTTTATATATTGAGGATCACCTTGCAATTCTCCTTTTTTATATTAGAGACCTATCTGAAATGCCCGTTTTTGTATTTTATTTTGTGATGCAAAGTCTATTGTTGCCAAATGGAAATCAAATCTAGATAGGGCCTGACAATCTGGAGCATTGCTTTGATACAAACAAAAAATACCAATGAAAGAAAAAACAGAAATTCATAATCTAACATGTGTTTCTTTCTATTAATTCCTTTCAAAGAACCAGAGGCATCTATGAGCCACAATCGCACTATAATTGCCCATTCTATAAACATTATGTTTATATTTTATTATTCTAACCCACATTTGGTCTATAATATATCTACCTACTATTTATCCTTGCTTACTTGGGATAGGCAAGAGATTTTAAAAGTGTTTACATGTTCAAAATCTCCTTTATGAAAACACAATGAATTTCCAAAAGACACAGGTCACGGAAGCAAAGCAGTCTAAGTAACCCAAGGAGAAAAGTAGTATCCAAATTATCCATTTCTCTTGATATTAAATTCTTTTAGATTTTATTTCAACATATTAGTTACTCCAAATTCCATTTTCATCTGGTCTATGAGACTGCAAAGGCTATTCTGGAAAGCTGATCCCTCTTCACATATACGTGTTTCTACCATATACTTGACCAGTAGAATCAGACAAAGCTAGTAAGAGACAGGAGTCAAAACAGTTTTCCATCAGTGGCTCATTGCTCTCATTGAGAGTGAAAGCTGTGGATTTGGAGCAAGATAACAATTCCGAAGTCTAAAGCATGGGGAAGGAATTTGAAATGGTTGTGTCTGATGAAGATGTGCTATGTGGCCTTGGGGAATATCACTCAACGTCTGGATGTCTTCATTAATCAACAGAAAAGGTCAACAGATATCTGCTTCTCCACAGTGCTGAGAATTTACTTAAAGGTCTGATGACAGTGAAAAGTCCTGAAAGACTACCTAATACATGAACTCCTAAGTCAGACTTTTGTGAGAATGTGAAGGGAGAGAGCCAGTTTGGGAAAGGTGAGACTACTTGATTACCTTGAATTTTAGGGATAGGGCGTTTGGGATTAATTGCATATTCTGCTTGACCGAGGATCAGCCACAAAACCTCTTTTACTTCTTTTATTGCCATTCAAAATGTTTCTGAGATAATGTATTTTTGCAATAACGAAGAATAATATGAGACATTGAGATTCTGGAATTAAGTAGATTGACGTTCAGATCCCACCTTGACCATGTAGAATGCATTAAGCAATTGATTTAGCCTCTGTGAGCTTGAGTAAATCAAGGTGATAATTGTCATGCAAATTGGTTATGAAGGTTAAAGTAAATTAAATTTCCAACTGACTATAAAGCCTTAAAAATGGTGCATGGCACGTAATAGATAATAGATAACTCCAAATGTCTTAGGTTGGGTTCTTAAGACACAGAGCCTGAGACAGGGATTTTTATGCCAGTGATTTATTGAGAGTGCTCTCAGGTAAAACTTGGCAGGGAGGGAATGAGAGAAGAGGAATGAGGAGGGAACAGATGAAGATTTGCACTTGCTTTGATCCCTTGGGGAACTCTAAATGGTGAATGATATCGTAAAACCTTCCCATACTGAGAGGTGCTGTGGGTGAGTGGTGTGGGGGCAATATTTTGGAACCCTTCATCAACAAGTCATTGGCTACTGGCCACCTCTGGAGATAATGTGCAACCTCCCATGCCTTTCTGGGAAAGATGTTTCCAACCACTGAGGGCAATTCTCAGGAGTAGTGGGCAGCTCTGAGCTGTTAGTAGACAACTTATACCAGCTGGGGGATGAGGGCATTGGTCGGGTGAAGGATATGGGCAGGACACTGTCTTCTATACTAAAGACAGCTGGATGCTTAATGAGGACAGAGGCTATAGCTCATGTGTTTTTATATTTCCTACTCATTCATTATTCAATCACTCTTTCAGCAATTATTTATTGTGTGCCACCTCTATTCCAGTCACTCTTTAGGCACATAGGCTACATCAGTGAATGAAATGAAGATCACTTCCACATGAAGCTCACATTTCAGTAGGTTCAGTAGTAGAGAAATCATAAGCAAATAGGTAAATAAATAATTACATATATTATATGATGATAAGTACTATGGTAAATGGATAAAAGGATTGTCTTTTCATCATTAAAAATGTGCACCATCTCAAGACTTGATTTCTAAACTCTAGTCTCCCTGAGGAATACTGTAGATGTTTATTGTATGGAATAACATAGGCATGGATTTTTATTTTATTTTATTTTACTTTGTAGTGGAAGAAACCTTAGAGATTAAGTTCAAGGTTTGCTTGAATTTGCACTGATCTCAATAGATACTTTAATTTGGTTTTTGCCTATAGGTTTGATAGAATCTAATTTCTCGATTTGTTCTTATTTCATCCAAAATTGGAGTTTTGACAGTTTTTAGTTCATTATGCTTTCTGGCATTTTGAATTCATTCATTTGTTCACTAATTTTATA
Organism: Cacajao melanocephalus; assembly: GCA_963573385.1. Classification (NCBI taxonomy): domain Eukaryota; kingdom Metazoa; phylum Chordata; class Mammalia; order Primates; family Pitheciidae; genus Cacajao; species Cacajao melanocephalus. The sequence continues at coordinate 33,625 of CAUYLG010026920.1, forward strand.
AGCAGAATTTAGTGCCTACTATATGTGAAACACTGATAATGTTTGTAAAGGGTAGGACAAAAATCTCTGCCTCCAGGAGCGTATAATATACTAGGAAAGATAAGTTGGATATACTAATAGCTCTACCATAAGGAAGAAAGCCCTGGAATCAAGAGACCTACATATGAAGCCATATGGAAGAGTGAGAGATTACTTGTGGCCAGCTAGGTTCAGAGAAGCCAAATGGAGGAGGTTTCCCCTGGGGCTCAAAGCCTGGCTGACACACAGATACTTGGACATGCAGGTAACAGGCTTTTGGAGCAGAAGGAACCTATAACCAAGAAATAGAGGCAACAAAAGGCTAAATGCATTTGCGGCTCTGGCTGGGTCTCACTCCTGAGGCAAAATACTGACTTAAAAAGATAAATGTATGACTCAAAAGAGAAGAATTTTAGTCAAAGGTGTTCTAGTCAAAGGTTTTTTTTTGGTAGGAAGAAACAGAAGCCCATTTGAGTTAACACATTTACAAGGATTTAATAAAAGAAAATAGGGAGATTGCACAAAATTCAAGATGGGGAAAGTACAATTAGGCTCATTAAAACTTGCAGGAAATTAGGAAGTTTCAAGGGCTCTCTTTGCATCTCCTGTGAGATGTTTTGTCTGTAGTTCTTGTCTTCACTTCTCCTTAATTTGTCTGCTGCACCCGTCTCTTTCCCATACTGGTTTCCTGTATTTACTTATTTTTCTGATACAGATACTTGTCTGGCGATGAACAAAGGCAATCATTTCCAGGTCTTGTGGTACAAAGTTTTTGGGAGATACCTGAGCCAAGTCACCTGGCAGTGGAAGGCAGGCATTGGGAACTCGCTGCCCACTCAGCAGATTCTGGGATGGGTGCCTTTGCAGGGGAATTCTGGCAGGGCAGGCAGGATGGGGGACTTGTCATGCAGATGGCCTGGCTGAGTAGCTCCATTCTTCAGGAGGAAGTGGAGAGCCTAGGAAACTCTCTGAGTAGGAGTTTCCAGTTCATTTATTATTAGCAGTATTACTTTTAGCTATTTTTGCTTTCTCAGTTTTATGAACTGCTAGCAACATTGGTTCCCTCTAGAATTGTGTTAACTGTGCAAACTTGAACATCTGAAAACAACGAGTAGATGGCACCAAGGTCTCTGAGTCGCAATTACATTAGATGTCCCTGGTCTGGGAGTGTATATGACAGCCCCTCACTAAACTCACTACCTTCTGTTGAAAGTACATGTCTTAAGAATTTATCCCCCTGTGAGACTGAGGGTTCTTTAAAACCAGGGATCACATCTTAGAGCCTAACATAGTGCCTGGCATATAACAGAACATCAATAAATGCTTGTTTCTGTTTTTCTGAGGAGTGTGTCTCTCCCAATGTACTTTAACTGTATTTTTTTTTAATTGCAAGTCCCCAAGAGAGCTTTATTGTTTCTTTTCAACGTCCCGTTCTCCAGCTTCCTTGGCTCTTTTTGCTCGTATGCGAAAGCCGGGCGTTGGCACTGGCCATGAGGAGACTAGCAAAGGCTTTGCGATTCTTGTCGTTCTCAGTGATGACTCGTGCTTTCTCCTTTTTATAGGCACTCCGGATGGGCATGACTGGTCCTGTCAGCTGGGTGGCAAGCTTCAGTTCTTCAGCAGAACTGCCGCCCTTCTTGGGGGCTGAAGGCTTCCTGGGGAAGAGGATGAGTTTGGAGCAATACGCCTTCAGCCGCTGCGCGTTGGCCTGCAGGGACTCGGTGGAGTTATTCTGCCTCCTCGGATCCACAGAAATACCAATGGTCCGTGCCACCTTCTTGTGAATGGAGGCCACCCTGAGCTCCTCCAGGCTGAAGCCGCGGCCGGCGCTCACCTTCGTGTGGTACCGAACCGTGGGGCAGCGCACGGTAGGCGGGATGGGCCCCCACGCGGGGCGCGGGGCTATGCGGCGCGCCTTGGCTTGCCGGGCCTTGAGTCTACGGATCTTCCGGGCCGGCTGGTTGAACCACGTGGCCACGCGCCCCTGCCAGTGCTTGTGGATCATCAAGCACTGTGGGGCTTCAGGATCATGCTGTTCCAGCTGGGCGCCATGGCTGCCTACGGCCCTGCGGCTCCTGCGCAGGACGACAGCCGAGCTGAAAGGAAGCGGCGCCGCAACGCCTAAACTGTATGTTAAATGCATGAATCTGTACATACGTTAGCAATGAAGCGCTGGCGCCCACACACCGATAAAGTAGAAAACTGTCAAACAATGATTGTCTGCCCCGGCTCTTTCCCTAAGGAAACAATGAGGAAAAAATGGGACGGGCTCTGAGAAGATTTTTGACATCGAAATCGGCTTTGTATTTGAATTCCAACTTGCCATTTACTGGTCAGTTGGAATGAGCTGGGGCAACTACTTAAAACAGCTTGTTTTCTCATTTGTAAAGTGGAAATAATATGTATTATTATTTATATACATGCAAATTTGTGTGAGATCATGTTTCTAAATTTCCAAGCAAAGTACGGTGTCTAAAGGTAAAGTTCCAGTATTTATAGTTATTGCCATTATCCTTGTTAGTGTCAGGATTTCATACCATTACAAAAAAAGTGATATAATTTTTTTATGAAAGAAAATTATGAGAAAGATAGGAGTAGGCTACTAATAGGCATTATAACATCATAATTAAGAGTAAATTTTGTTTCAAAATTGTGTCTCTAGCAAGTTAGGCTTCAATTTTCTGCTCTGTAAAATGGGGATAGCAACAACACTTATCTTTAAAGCTTGGAGAGAATTTACCTAAAGACTGCATGTATAGTGTGGTGCCTGGTGCATAGAAAGTTCTCAATAGTTATTATTAGTAGTGGTCTCTCTCTTTCTCTTACATATCCACACATCACCACTACTAAATCTATCAAATACTTTGCTTCAGCTGATTTTTATTCCATATAGACCACAAGTGATTAATGAACATTACAGGACAGGTGGAGAGAGAGAAGTGTTTGTGTATGCATATAAGGGAGAAACATCTAAGACTATCTCAAGATTCAAAATAACTGTTCCAGAGACCCTGGGCAAGGGCAGTGAAAAATCAAAGCAGCTAAATCCCCCTGAATCCCAAACCAAGTGTTTACTCCTTAGCAAAACAAAGCTGCTGAAAGAGAATCAGCAGAATAAAAGCAGAGACTTGGAAAGTAACTTTGAGAGATATTGGAGGGAGTTGTAAAGAACCTGTCCTTTCTAATCCCAGAGTTGCTGAAACTACAGAAAAGCTAGTGGAAATTAACCGTTTGAGTCACAGGGGGAGCACCATATGCTGCTTCCCTTCCCTGGAGAAAGAACAGCAAGCAATTGCTTCCCCCTCCCCAGCGAGGCCAATGAGCTCAGCCTGTGCTCACTTGGGCTCTCTAATGAAATGCAATTTAACAAGTCAGGTCCCAGCATACTTAACCTTTGAACCACGGATACCTACGTTTCTCTGGAGAAAGAGCCAGTTGTGCTTGTCTTAGTGACTGTGATGCAACCACTGAAAGGAAAAAAAAAACAGGCTTATACCCACTACGATTTTGCAATGGCTCCAACAAAGAGCTTAAAGGATTTCAGATGCATTCGGAAATGAAACTCTGCTGGTCCTCCTGAGCCAGCATCTCTTCTGAATGCCAGAGGGACTGACAATGACAAAACCCAGACTCAACTGATGATGCAGGCGTGGTGGTATTTGGGTTGTCTAGTCATGACAAGGCATAAACGAATCTCTTTGCCACTGTTTGCATGTGAAAAATGGCATCTCATCAGGCCACTTTCTACCCAGCTCCACTGGCAAGTTGTCCTAATACTACCATCCCCACTCCCTGAGTGGATCTTTGGAAAACTGGCCTTGAATATAGAACATGGAATTTTTTTTTAAAGAGAATAAATGTGCTAATTCCCTGTTTGGTTATATAAATATTTTTAGTCAAAGGTAGACTGACAGTAAGGGATTCAGGACAGCTGGACATGAGGTTGGCTCCTGGTGACATCAATGAAAAGGGGCAGATCTCAGAGATGGGGTCTGACTTCGAAGGAAATGAAAACTGAGAGCTTGCTACAAAGACAGAATTTTTTTAAAAAACTAAGGTGCTTGTAACAATTGCTTCTGGTGTGTACAGGGCCCTCCATAGCTGTGGAGCGTAAGTCCAAGAACCCCAGTGGATGTTTCAAACTGCAGATGGTACTGAATCCTATATATACTGTGTCAATCACTCACTCTGATAACTGAGACTACTAAGTACCCAGGAAGTGAGTAGTGTGCACAGTATGGATATGCTGGACAAAGGGATGATCATGTCCCAGATAGGAAGGTATGAGATTTCATCATGCTGCTCAGAAGGGCATGCAATTTAAAACTTGTAAATCATTTCATTTCTGAAATTTTTTGTTTAATATTTTCTGAATGAAGTTGACTGCAGGTAACTGCACCCACAGATAAAGGGAAACTACTGTACTCTTTTTTTTTTTTTTTTTTGAGATGGACTTTCACTCTTGTTGCCGAGGCTGGAGTGCAATGGCGTGATCACTGCTCACTGCAACCTCTGCCTCCAGGTTCAAGCGATTCTCCCGCCTCAGCCTCCCTAGTAGCTGGGATTATAGGCGCCAGCCACCACTCCCAGCTAATTTTTTATATTTTTAGTAGAGATGGCGTTTCACTATATTGGCCAGGTTGGCCTTGAACTCCTGACCTCAGATATCCCAAAGTGCTGGGATTACAGGCACGAGCCACTGTGCCCAGCAACTGTACTCTTTAGATGATAAGAAAGGAACTGTATTTCTGTAACTTGGACAAGAGAAACTAAAGGGAAGAGTATGTGACAGAGGGGCTGGAATGAAGCAGTGGTGGAATTTTGTGACCATTTTTGTAAGGGAATGGAGACTTACACATGGAGGATACTAACCTTTACTTTGATTTGCTTTACTTCAAGTTCTGGGGTATGAGTTATAAAGAAATGCATTCTCTGTGTAATTAAAAATGCCTAGGATTTTGTACCAATGAGTCTGATTAGGCAGCGTAAGAAAGTATTGCGCAATAAATATTTGCTGAATTGAATGTTGCATTGGTTTAAATGAGTCCCCCAAAGTTCATGTGTTGGAAATTTAATCCCCAGTGCAACAGTGTTGAAAGGTGGGACCTTTAAGAAGGTCACGAGGCTCTACCTTCATGAATGGATTAAGACAGGAGTGGGTTAGTTATTTTGGGAAAAGGTTCCTGATAAAAGGATGAGCTTGGCCCTCTTGTCCTCTCTCGCATGTGCTCTCTAGCCCTCTCACTTTCTACCATAGTATGATATAAACAGAGGCCCTCACAAGATGGCCGCCCCTTGATCTTGGACTTCCCAGCCTCCAGAACTGTACAAAATAATTGTCATTTCTTTATAAATGTGGTATTTAATTATTGTAATACAAATTGGACTGAGACAAAGGCTCACATTTCCAGGCTCACATTTTTGTCACTGTGACTATGTAATGTGAGTCTCATTGTAATATGACTCACTGACAAAATTATACACTGCTGCACCACCCACCTCAACACAATTCTGCACGCTGACAAAGCTTCGGATGAGGGAGAATTCAGGCTGCTTGCATATCCTACCTGTATAGGGGCCACCTTCACATCTGGTGGGTGGTAAAACAAATGAAGCGATGACTGCATGACACAAAAACCTAGGTGGTCCCTAGTAGACCCCAAACAACCAGAAGATGAGAACAAATTAGTCTGAAAAGTGATGGATTACCTTTATGCTTGCCTTCCTGTCTTTAATAAAAATTTATTTATTTGCTTTCTCTCTCACTATGTAAATTTGGCTTAGTTAGAATTTTACCGTAGAGCTTCATATCACAAAACTGGATTTTGTAATATGAATAAAAAAAAGAAATGAAGGGAAAAGAAAGAACAGAGGAAGAGAAGGAGTGGGGTAAGAAAAACACAATTTAAAGAAAAAAGCAAACAGCTTTAATGAAGTCAGAGCTACAATGAAGTTGGCTGCTCATAAGCCAGAAGCCAGATTCTATCCATATACAAATGAAAAGGGGATTGTAGGTAGGTGTATATGTCTGTCTGTGTGTGCATATGTCAGAGACAGACACAGTCATATCAGATAGCCTCAGCACATGCCAGTTCCATCACTCACAATGGAAACTCAGCCATCTTAGAAGTTTCTTCTTTCCTTTTCCCCAACATGGTATAAGTTACCAGGTTCTGTGATTATCTGCCTTAGCCTACGTTCCATGAAAACAAAACCTGAGACAAGTCCTATGTACAGTGGTTTAATATGAGAGTGGACCTAGGGAGCAGGGAAAGGTATAGCAGAATGAACAGACAAGGAGCAGAAAGCCAAATCAAGGTTGCATTACTGAATTGGCCACTGCTGCAAATCTTTGATCCTGTGGGATCTTTCTTGTGAAACGCATCAGAATTGTCCATGCAGAGAACTTCTTGCTACCATCACTCAACCATGGCCCCGTGGGCATTAGCACATATTTCTGGCTTATGCATGGGAGACTGCAGAGTGGGTTCTTGGGGCATTCCATGCAGTACCATCAGGTCAAGAAGCATGGAGTACATGGCCTTGGCTAGGGGCGTATATCCTCTGTTTGCACCTGCTCAGAGCTAGCTGAAGTCTGTGAAGAAATGGTGATGGCCACAGTGGTCAGAGTAAAGGGTAGGGAAGGATTTGAAATAGCACAAAAGAAGTATGTAACTTTTTCCCCACTGTCACTACCCTAGGTTAGGGCATCTCTTGCCTGAATAATTACGGTAACCTCCTAACTGAGATCCCTGTCTTTGAATCTCTTTTCCTTCAAGCCCATGGTGAATATACTACCAGGATCATGTTTCTAAAATTCAGATCTGATTATACTCTTTCCTTATTAAAATGCTTCTCCTCCCTTACTCCTTTCTTATTTGTACATTTTGTATCTTCGTATGTTCCTTGACTCTCCTTTGAAGTTCTGGTATAACACAAGAGGTAGTTTTCAAAATCTTCCCAATATACCTCTCTGGCCTCATTTCTCACCTCCTCCATACAAGCATCCTTTGAACTATCCATGATGTGTGAACCTGCAAGATGCCCTGTGATCAGAGAGCCTGTCTGCTCTTGAGTGTTTCCATGTCAACCTGCCCCAGGACCATCCCTCAGCAAACTCTTCAGGAAAAGCAGGCAGTTCTTTTACTCAAGGGTTCGGTTAATCAGCCCTAAAGAGTACAGAGCCTGATAATTGGGAGTTGTAGGGGTAGTGGTGGTTTTGCTAACCTGTTCCTCCTCACCAAACAAAGGTGCTCCTATTTCTAGTCGCTCATGGCAGGAATCTCATTCTCTGCCTTGATCCCCACTATGTTGTCTCTTTCCTGAAACTTCCTTTTTAAAATCCTCCATATAAGGTGATCCACCCCAACCTCTCCTTGGGAAAAGGAAAATGTCTTGGGAAGATCTCTTCCTGGCATGGAGTGTTTAGGGAAGGGGGTGGGGAGATGATGAGTTCCACCTGAATTTATCTAACATTAAATTATAATTTCACAATTGTGAAATATTTAAGTTTTTTCTTCTGAAGATCATATGGTCTATTCTTACCTGAGAAACATTCCTCAGTTAAAATGACATTGAGCCTATTAATTGCAAAGTAATAACTCTGGCTTTATTGTGCTAAGGGAAGAAGGTAAGCTCTATGAGGGCAGGATTTTTTGTTGTTTATTAACTGTTTTATCCAGAGCACCTGGAAAAGCCCCTGACACACAGCAGGACATGCTCTTCTTTCTGGGATTTCTTTTGTTACAAAATACCTCTTGATTGGCAAAGAATAGATTGATTTTTGCCTTCCTTAAGTAATTCTCATGGGTGGGGAGGATTTGGAGGATGTGGAAATGGTGTCTCAATTCTGTCAATGGGTTATAATTTCTAACGATAACTTTATGAAAAATATTAAAATGAATGTATTCTTATGTGGTATTTTTTTTCCCAAAGAAAATATGAGTCCACAGAAGGAACTCTTTCATCCCAAAGACATTTCCCAGTTTCATGTTCTGAAAGCTGTCACTATTGACAGGCTGTGTTTTTAGTTTTACTGGTAACCACTCAACTTTGGAAAATACACTTGCCCTTCTGTTTCTTGTTATCATCAGCTGGAGAGAATTATTGATATGAAAGATCAGGAAGTAACACTACATCACTGCCCACTCAGATTCCTCTTTCTCCTTGTCTCCTATTTTTTCTTTCATATTTTACTTTTCAAAACAATTTTTTGATTCAAATTTTGGGAGCTTTTTTGGCTTTTTGGGGGGTATCTAAATTATTTTGAGCTATTTTGGGGGGTCTTCTGTATTCAGCGTATTCCTATCCACTTATTAAACTTCTTAGCTCTTTTAATTACCTTTTTATATAGTATTCTATTCTTGTTTAATTGATACAACATCTTGAATATCTGAGGATTTTAATTAAAATTGTTTGAGAAGGTTCTTTCTCAAACACTGGATTATCTCTGTTTCCTTTGTGATTTTGGTCCTTTTGTTTACGTGCTATTGGTTTTCTTCCAATATCTGTTGATAATTTTCAGTTTATATTTATGAGTGAGGGTTATGTCATTGTCTATACTTTCTCTGCACCTGTATAGATTTTTGGATTAAAGAGCTGCTTCTAGGCTCTTTATAAGTAGGTTTTCCTCCAGAAGGCAGTTTGGGGGTTTCTACCTACACTTGCAAAGGAGCATAACTTTATTTTGGTGACAGAGAACTTAGGAAGACAGTATTTCGCTTAAGGACAGAGTTGCCTTTCCTTGTAATTTCTCAACTTGTCCTTCCCTTTCCCCCTAAACACACTATTGTATATCTGTGTAGGGGGTTCTAGAACTACCTAAAGCCCTAGTTTTCTTTTCTGATACTCTCACAAGGTGAATTTTCCAGGAAGATCAATTATTTTTCTTAGACAACCATTATTCATTTTTGTTTCAATGAAACATTTAAAGGAAGGAAATAGATGTGAGCATTAAGTCTTACATTATATACCACATTTTTCTTTTACTGTATGTAGGTGTTAGAGTGATTAATAAAACACATTTGTTCAAAAACATTACTAAACATGTAGTAAATTTTGCTGTCATGTGTGTTCTCAATTGATAGATGCCAAAGCTACAACTATTTTCACGTTAAGTTTAAAAACAAACTCTTTAGTGTTAAAATTTCTCAACAGGGAACCTCTATCTTAGTTACAGTGTCAGTCATCTGGGGGTGACTCCTGGAATTTGATGCATGCTTGATGCCTTCATGCTGCCTTCTCTGTTTCAAATGCCCATCTAATCTCTTCTACTTGCAAAATCCTACCATTCTGAAGGTCTAGCTCAGTGATCAATTTCTTTGTGAAGTTTCTCCTCACGCTCTGAGACAGAATTAACTGTACCATCTTCATTATTCTCTGAGCACTCTGTCGACTCCTCTAGCATAGCAATTACCACATTATATGATTGTTGTTTACATTCTTTCTCATTCACTGTACTCCAGTCTTACTTATCTTTTCACTTTTTAAATTTCGAATACCCAATGCAGAATTAATACTTGTTGGCTTATATGGAATTGCAGGTTTTTCTTTTTTCTTTTCTTTTCTTTTCTTTTCTTTTTTTTTTTTTTGAGACAGAGTCTCGCTTTGTCGCCCAGGCTGGAGTGCAGTGGTGTGATCTTGGCTCACCGCAACCTCTGCCTCCTGGGTTCAAGCAATTCTCTACCTCAGCCTCCTGAGTAGCTGGGATTACAGACATGTGCCACCATGCCTGGCTAATTTTTGTACTTTTCAGTAGAGATGGGGTTTCATCATGTTGGCCAGGAGGGTCTTGAAGTCCTGACCTTGTGATCCACCTGCGTCAGCCTCCCAGAATGTTGGGATTGCAGGCAGGAGCCACTGCCAAATTGCAGATTTTTCTCTTAGGGAGGAGAGAGGACAATATGTCTCTTTCTATTGTCTAGAAGTTCCCTTAGGGCAGAACCTGTGTCTATCATTGGCTTTGTATTATTCATTCATTCATCCATTTGCTGAATTTAATGGATGAATGAATTTAGGGGTGCCTATGGTGTGCCAGACATTGCATCAGTCCTTAGGAAAATGTGGAACATGATAGACAAAGTCTCTGTCTTTATGTAGTTTGAAATCTCCTGGGCATTTCACCAGGTTGCTAAGTGACTCATGTGGAAGTCACCCCAATGGCATGTCAATAGATAATTAGTCAAGATGTTTGTCAGGTATTTCTTATGCATTCATATCAATGCTAAGCTTTGTAGGTAGATTCTTTCTATAAAGAATTTAGGATGTAAAAATTAGTAGAGTTCTGTACAAAATGGTGTAAAGACTCAGCAAATTAGATGGTTCATAATACAAAGACATTAGCAGTTTAGAGAGTCTTAGGGGTCAGTTTCTCTGGAAATACCGTAGATGGGCATACCAGAGGCCTTTGGATGATCCCTTGAAGCCCTTTTTCTCACCTCCCTCTACCTCTAATGCCTAGCATGCAGACTTGCCTGAAGAAAAAGTTTTAACAAGTTTGCTGTGGTTGAAAGCCTATGCAACCATAGGCTTTTTTTTTAAAGCTTTCTCCTTAAATGTTTAATATATTTTATGATTGCATATTGTATTTAGAGTAGGTAAAAGAAAATACACTGTAATTTTAAATATATAGGGATTTTTCTAAGGATCCAATGTATGTGGATCCAGGTCCATGGCCAAGTTTCACAGGAAGTGGTAATGTAATGGACTTGAGACCTGAAGAATAAGGAGTAAATAGCTTGTGATGGGGCACAAGAGGATTCCAGATGGACGAAGAACATCTGTGGAGGCCTACAGGAGGCAGAGAGCAGGGATTTCAAGGGCTCGATTCTGTTAGTATGGCAGGAGCGCAGAGAAGGCAGTGTGGGAATGTCAGGAGATGAAGCTGAAAACACAGAAGTGAAGTCATGTAGGATTTTGGTACCCTGCTGGTGTTATGTAATACAGGTCCTCTGCCTACGTAATGCTCAATTATGGTGACACTCTCTCTGACCTTGATGTATTATAAATTCATTTTTGATTTTAGGTTTTGCTAATATACACATTTACACACACCCACACAAATATACATACAAAGTTATATAAAAGAGCACTTGACATTATCCCTTTTGTGCCGATATGAAATCCTCTGGTGACAAAAAGTTGACAATTCAGGGGTGAATGATTATTTTGTAATGTTGACAAAAGAGTAAAGCCATCAGGTCTTAAGACAAAATGAATCTGTTGAAGGAGAGGGGAAAATTATTAAGGATGAAGACAAAGCTCAAGAAAAGATGATTATGGAAGATAAGAAATAGTACCCAGTATAAAAATTACCCTTGATGTGTGACTCAGCTCCAGCATATAGTGAGTTCTATTCTTGTGTCTGTCACAGGAGGAATCTAGGTAGGACCTCATCCTCCTCTTCTACTAAGATTGCAAAAGGGAGGTGAGCTATCCTGTTTCTTCTTGCAAACCAACAGAGCTTGCCTGGGAAGAGTATATTAGTGGAACAATTACAGCTGCATACTTAAATATGCAGACAGCTTTCAATTACTGGAATGGAGAGAGTTGAGAATGTAAAAAAAAAAAAAAAGCCTAACAACAGATAATCCAAAAGTCACTGAATCTTGGCTTTTGAATAAATTGCTTTGTTTTCTTGCAGCAGCAAATTTGTGTTCCTAATTATGCCTTGCTTAAGCTAATATTAAAATGAGCTTGCATTCCCAGAGAAAGCACACACCAGCTGGGCAAAGAAAAGAGAGGGTCCAAAAACTTGGTGAGTGTTGGGGTAGGGGTAGTCATAGAGGAAGTGGTCCAGGACTGAATATTTTCTATAGTAATAAAATATAACCCTTCCCAGCTCTTCCCAAATCACATAAATATCCTGTAGCACACAAATACACATACACACACACAGGAAAATGTATTATTGCTAAATCCAGGAACTAAATAAAAGCAAGCACAACTTTATATATAGTGTAGAAAATAATTTCTTGTTTAAGATGATCTTACATTTCAAAAACCAAATTGCCTTTGTTATAACTTAGTGGTGGGGGGAACCACATTTAAAAGCTGATTGACCTCTATGAAATTTAAACTGTAATTATCACTTAACCTATGAAAACTCTGCCAATATTATAACAGTAAGTCCCTTCAGAACCATAATTAAATTTCTGCCTGTGGGATATATGGATAAATCCTGTAAGAGGGGCAGATCAATTATGTGAACATTTAAGTGAGCCATAAAATCCAGGGTTCCTTCTGGAGATGAGAGCTCCTAAATGTTATTTGAGAATTCTAGGATTATGTCAAAAGAATAATTATATCATCTTACTCTAGAAATAACTCAGGTTGATTACCATGCCTGGGAAGTGAGAGTCTGAGAAAGTATAATCATAGTCACAGAATTTATATTGAGAGTCAGAGAATATTAGAGAGCTAAGAGGCTGATAAAAGTAGCTGCTAAGATTTACTTAGCATTTACTATGGGGTTGCATGGATTTAGTCCAACCCTTTCTCTTAGAGGTAAGGAAATTAAGGTCTATGGAGGTTAAAAGACTTAGGCAAGCTGCCGGATTAGGAATGGGCAGAGGCAGAACTAGAACCCAAGATTTCTGGCTCTTACTCCAGGGCTTTCCCTCTACTCCAGACTCTTTCTGTGCGCTAGAAGATCCTATCAATCAATCACACCCACAGGCTTTTTTTTTTTTTTAAATCACATAAATGTGCTGGGTATAATGGAAAAAGCATGGACTTTAGAGTCTAACCTGGATTTGATCACTTGCTTCTAGAAAGGGTTTGACCTCCTGCAGGACTGCTGTGTTTCTCTGCCACTTTCTGGAATAAAGTCCAACATCCTTGCTTGGTCTGCAAGGCTGGTGCTGGTGGCTGAGGCTGTGCTAATCTCACCAGCTTTACCTTATGACGGTTCCCCCTCTGGCCTCTGCTCTACCTGTCCTGGACTGTTTTCCCCTCTTTGAAGGGCCATGTTTCCTTCCACGGTTGGGGCTTCATGGTGCTGGTGTGGGGAGTGCTCATTTGCCTCTTTCCTAAGAAATTCCTCGGGTCTCAACTTGAATCTCACTTCCTCAGGGAGGTCTTCTTGGATCTCCAGATTGGGTTGGCTCCCTCTGCTACCTGTTTTCACAGCCATTTTCACTTGCCCTTTGTGGTTCTTCTCCGTACCATAATTAATTCCTTGTGTGGTTGTTAAATTGACACTCCCCTACAAGGATGCAAGCTCTGTGAGGCAAGTACAGGATCTTCATTGTTCACTTTGGTGTCCCCAGTGCTGAGGTCCCTGGGAGGCACTTAAATATCATAGGAATGAATGAACCCACCTCGAATCTCAGGGTTTTTTTTTCTACAAAGTAGATGTAACAAGCGTTGGGGATTGTCAGTGTTAAAAGGCGTATTTATTTAAGGTATCCAGTTCCACATTAGCAGCAGCATAGAACTTGATAAATGTGATTTCCATTTTATGCACCTTGTTCCTTCCGGGACAGTGCCCTGAGGCACCATGGCTGCTGAAACATTAAAAAAAAAATAGAATTACCTTCTGGATAGTTTAGGTACAAAGAGTATTTTATGAATGCTGTGTCCTTGCATCCTGGTTGCCCGCTGATGGCATATGTGGCAGCTCTCCATGAAACAGTGTATTTGATAAAACAGGGCACCTCAGTCTCCAGCTGGACAGGATAACACAGCACTTACTGTAGGCATCATTCTATCATTCTTTTGGGGTCAGAACAGGAAGCGAATCCTGCTGAATATGAAACAGATGAAAGGGACGCAGCTGCTCTTCTCAGCTGGTGAGCTGCTGGAGCTTGAACCACTGTGGTTTTCAGGTGTCTTTTCCTCCCAAACCCAGACAGAGTGACAAGGAGGTGGCTCGGAGTTGTGCTCACTGGAAGCCCCTGGCCATGCTTTCCTTTGGAAGGAAAAGCTTAGTTCTTTTCCTTCCCCCGCAGCTAGATCCGGACTCCCTGAAGACAATGAACTTTGTTTCTTTCTCAGCAGGGTCTCCTGTGGATTGTAACTCTCCTGGAAGCCCTTGACCCTCTGCTGCTTTGGAAACTGGGGAGTATGGGAGAGGAAACTGGTACTGAGTTGGGGCCTGTTTTTTTGTTTTTAATATAAGGAGAGGTGAGAGGCAGCATGTTCGGGGATGTCGGCAACAGAGAAGGCATGCCACAAACTCTTTAGGAGCAAGCTATGGATGGGTCAAGTTTGGGTTTACATTAAAGGGAAAGGAAACGTTTTATTGTAATTTAAGGCAATAAAGCTAGTGTTTAAGGTCATGGGTATGAAATTAGATTTAGAACCAAGACTTGCCATTTATCTGTCTGGCCTTGGGTGATTACTTTACCTTTCTAAAACTGTTTACTCATTTGCAAAGTGGGCATACTTTTAGTACCTGTCTTATAGGGTAGGGATTGGCAAGCTTTTTCTGAAAAGGGCCAGAGGGTAAATATTTTAAGCTTTACAATAAAGACTGTCTTTGTTTCAAATTCTTTTTGTTTCTACAAACCTTAAAAAAATACACAATTAGCTTGAGGGTCATGCAAAGCAGGCCCAGGGCCATATTTGGCATCCCCTGTGTAGGGTTAGATGAGTAAGCCAGATAACGTACATAACATTGGACTCAGTGTTTTATCTATATATGTTATGTATTGGTCCATTATATTGGACCTAAAGCATAGTGAATTCTCAATAGGCAGTCGATGTGATTATTCACACCTGGTGACCGTGTGGAAGGCTAAGGGCAACAGTCACAGCCTCAGGCTTATAAACTCAGCAACCCTGCTACACACACATCTAACAGAACAGACATTTACAAAGCAAAATGTAACTCATACGACTCAGAACCATTAATATGATCCTAATTGTTTGACCTAAAGCATTTGAAAATTAATTATTAAATGCCCCTTTCTGGGGGCTTGCTGGGTGCCAAGCCTTGGCCATGCACCCCTTGTGTGTTACTTCAGTACATTCCTGCTGTGTAGTTTTTATTGTCCCTGTTACAGAAGAGGAGCAGAGGCTTCAGGAAGGGAAGAAAACCAGTTCTGTCTGCCCAGGGCCTTCTAATCTCTATTCTCTTTTTAATATACATGCATTTGCATCATCTTTTGTTCCCTGACTCTGAAATAGATGGCCACCTGCTGAATGGAATTTAATGAGTGGTTCCCTCAGTTCCTAATTGTATACCTCCTGTGTGCCAAGCCCTGTGCTACACACTGGAACTTTTTTTGAAGGAATAAAACAGTCTCTCTTGTTAAAGAGTCCAGAGTCTAGCAGGAAAGACACTACCTATATAGCAAATAATATTATGCAAGTATTCTGTTAGTCACGCTTGGCAGAAACTTACCAAAGTTAAGTCTGTCTTTTGAAGGCCGTTGTGACCATGGCTAGATTTGCATTAAAAATACCCAACTTGGATCCTATCATAATCTTCTACTCCAATACAAAATCTTCATCGGCTCCCTGTTACCCACAGAATGAAGCTCAGGCTTCTTGGATTCTATTCAAGGCTTTATACCAAAGCTTCCCAGTGGGCGTGCCAGATATGCTGAGATGCTGATCCACCACAGCAGCCTTGTCCTTTTCCCCTGATGGACACTAAACATATGATCATTATTCTACACCTGCCTTAATCTGAAGTGGTTTGAGAAGAACTGTTTTTTACGATCTGTCCCTGACTACTTTTCCTGCCGAATTGCCCTCAGCTGTCCCAGTGCTCATCACGTCTGCTCACTGGTTCTGGTGCATTGTCTGTGTTTTTCAACTTCCACACCTTTGCTCATGTGGTTGTCTCTGTCTAGAACTCCTGCCCTGCCATTTGACGACTTCTGCATTGCTTTCAAATTCCTTAAAATAATAACCCATAAATTAGGTCTTTCATGAGGCATTCCCCAAGTTCATTGTTCCTTGAACTTTAATAGTGTCTTATCTTTTTTTATGGCACATGTCTTCTGTTATATCCTTAGTAGTGAAAGGACCTAGTGCTGCTGAGTCTGGCATGTAGCAGGGCTCGGGGGCCAGCTAGCCAGCCCGCCAATCTTTCCTGCTCTGCTCAAGGAATCTTAGGAAAATTACTTCTATCAGTGGCTCCTAAACATGGCTGCACATTAGAATTGCCTGAAAAGGTGTTTTGTTTTGTTCTTTAATATCAGGATGACCAGGAAATACCCCAGACCAATGAAATAAAAAACTCTAAAGGGTCGGTTTCAGCGTCAAAGCTCCCCAGGTGACTCCAATATGCAGTCAGGGTCAAGAGCCACTGTTTGAAACAATCTGAGCTTTGTTGCCAGGGTTTTTCTAAATATTAAATGCAATGTTTACAAAAGCTTGACCCAGTGCCTGGTGCATGGTGAGTGTTAATTGTTGTGTTATATTTTACCGTGGGTTTGAAGGCCACTGTGACCATGTCTAGATTTGCATCTGCATTAAAAATACCCAACTTGGATGCTATCATAATCTCCTACTCCACATTGTTGTGTTATGTTTTACCCTGGATTTTCAGTTCATTGCTCATGATGTCTTGCACATAGTAGGTACTGAGTAAACACTGGTTGAATGAACAAATGTTTCTTAGGGAGGCCCAAGAGGAAGCCCGAGAAGGTTGTGGCTGAGAAATGGCTTCAATGAGGAACTAAAGGTTGTGCCTAGAGAAGAGGCATGGGGTTGGCAGAGGGGCAAGTGGTCTATCTTGGGGGCAGGCCATGGTGGGGGTGGGAGCGGGTTGGCCTTTACAGGTTTTGAAAACAATAATAAAACCAAATAAAAGTCAGTCTGCTTTTTGTTATCACCATGCACTGGAAATTCCTAGCAACACCAGTGATAAAATGTTTCTTGTAGGAGCGGACTTCTCCCACCATCCCTGCCCCCACTTCCCCTTACCTTGGTAACTACTGGCCTGTAGCCCAGCAGGAAAGGACTGAAGAGCTCTTATAGTCAGCACTATTAATGAGCTAAATGGCTTGAGAAAGAAACAAGGGAACTGTAAATTATATTTATAAATTAAGTCATATAAACCTGGACTAAGTAATTAAGCTGTGCACCCATAATTAAATACTTGTATAGCATTTGGGCTCTGAGACTTCTTTCCGCTGTAATAAACTAGCTTTGACCTCAGAAGGGTTGGCGGTCTGTGTGGCGAGCTAATGACTCAGAGTTCCTGGGCAGAGTGGTGCCAAGGTCACTGTCTAAACAGAAGGATCCTTGAGGGATGTCCATGGATGTGGTCAAAAAGATGGGTGAGTGGGACACAGGGCAGGTGATAAGTGGAGAGAAAGCTTCGCACTCCCGCAAACCTATGAGAAGCAAGATTAGCATCCAAGATCAGTGAAGGAAGGCCAAGAAGCTGGCCGAGCAGAAAGGGAGGGCCTTCCTATTTTTGGCCCCAGACAACCCTCCCACTTTCATTTCCTGTTCTCCCCTTCTGCTGCCCCACCTAGAGCCCCAGAAGTCAATATGCATTCTTTGAACACAATCTACTTCTAATGTTTCTCTCTGCCTTTGCCTTTGTCATTCCCTGCGTGTCCTTTCCTCATCTAGCCGTTTAGTCCTTTGAGATTTAGCTCCTAGGTGCCTTAGGGAGCATATTTCCAGCTCATTTTGGCAGGTGGGAAGTATTCCTCTGGTTCCCACAGTGACGTTGAGCTATAATTCTCTGCAGAACCTCTCCCCCTGTAATAAGTCCCAGGGACCAAAGACCCTCTTACTAGTTGCTAAAAGTTGCTTGGCACAATGGAAGATGCTTAATACTCATCTGCTAAGTGAGTAAATGAATGAAGGATAGTTCTGTGAAGAAAGAGGTGGTATTCTTATTTTTTAGGTAGAAGAGCTGGACTGTAAGCTCTTGAGGTGGGGAGCTATGTTTTATTCAACTCTATATGGGCAGCAGCAAGGTGCTCAGCAGACAAATTGCTCCACGAGTATTTGCTAGGTGATCAGGAGACATCAAAGGAGGCACGCTTTGCCACAAATACCCCTAATCCCAGTTTCTCACCCCTAAATAGAGTAAGAATACTGCTAGCACAAATGTCAGTGTAAACTAATGTTTACAAAGCGTCACTCTCTACATTAGCAAAAATAC
Source organism: Cacajao melanocephalus (assembly GCA_963573385.1). Classification (NCBI taxonomy): domain Eukaryota; kingdom Metazoa; phylum Chordata; class Mammalia; order Primates; family Pitheciidae; genus Cacajao; species Cacajao melanocephalus. The sequence goes on from CAUYLG010026920.1 coordinate 51,719, forward strand.
GTAGGAGGAGACCAGGAAATATAACTAGATCTAAGGATGAAGTGAGACTGGTTTGGGGGGTGGGAGGAAAGAGATGAGAAAGAGGGATGCTGGAGCCTGGGAGGCCCAGATGTGGGAATTCAGGGCAAAGAGGAGTAGAAGACTCTGATGAACAGAGAGCTAGAGCAGCCTTAAAAAGGAGATCACAAAAGAAATGAGGAGTCAAGAGGGCACACTTAGGTTTGAGGGGAGAGTGATCAGCTGTCAGATAAGCTATGCAAATGGCAAGGGAATGTTTTCAGGATGAAAGAAGGATGGGGAGAGAGAGAACTGGGAGGTGGGGGCACTGAACCAGGAGGTGCTGGGAGGAGTCCAGGGCTGAGGCCCAGCTGACTGTGTTGCTGACAAGCACCCAGGTGGTTCAGAGATACACCAAGGTTTGAAATCTGCTGGTAGTGATTAAAGAACTCAGACTCTGGGCTCACATCAAGCTGCCTGGGGCAAAGGCCTGTGTTGCCTTCCTTCTGTGTGACCTTGGGGAAGTTGCATCATATCTCTTAATCTCAGTTTCCTTGTATGTATCATGGGAATAGACGTATCTACCTCTTAGTGTGGTTGTGAGAAATCAATGAGTTAATACATATAAGCAGTGCCTGGTACAGGGTAAATGCTCAATAAATATCAGCAATAATAGTTACATGTAAAATGTAATTTGACATTTGACACACAGATTCCATGTTTTTCTGTGCCCTTTCACCCCAAGAAAGGGGAAAGCCAAAAGGGTCTCTGAGCACCCCTTTTTTCTACAGGTAGCAGATATAGGAAGTTGGAGGGAAGAACATTACACGTCTTAAGCATTTTTTTTTCATTAGGGCTTCACTATGTTTATTCTGTTATGAAGTTTTGTGTTCCCCAAGGGGGTGCGCAACAGCCAACTGTGTATCCCTGGGGAAGTGAAGTGCCCTCTCTGAGCCTTAGGTCACCCATTTATAAGTTTGGAACGATTGTTTTTCTGATTCCTAGTAGCCTTTCTCATCTAACATTTCATGATGCCAGTAAGTCTAAATCAGTCAAGGCCTGAGGTGGGAGTAGAGGGAGAGGTGGGCACTGGCTGGGGACATCCTGGTTGCTTGTCAAGTCAGGGAGCTGCCAGGGTTTCGGTCTTCAGTCTCAGAGTTCAGAGAGTACTCAGAATGGCTATATATCCTGCACTGGGAGAAGGGCAGAGGGATGATTGTCCCATTGGGCCTCTGTTCTGGTCACCCTGTGCCATGAAACATCTACTGGGGAACAGGGCAAGCATAAAGAAGTATTGCAGGCAGACTCTGCAGCTATTTGTCTCTCTGCAGCCCTGAATTACAGGATTGCCAGGTATGAATTAGATTAGGTGCTGCAATGTTATATCAGAGCAGATGTCCTATTGTGTAAATCCCCTCAATATCAACCCTTGCAGGCTTGATGAAATTGCAAAAAAAAAAAAAAAACCAAAAAACAAAACCCTGCGCTCTCTACTTGAGCCCTCATATTTATTTAGGTCATTTATAATTTGAGAAAATATCCTTTTCAATATCCAAAGCCTCCTTTCTGGGCCTCTCCGCCTTTCTCTCTCTCTCTTTCCCTGCAGACATGTTTTTCTGTAAATACTGCAGCTCTGAATCACAGATCAAAGCATTTCTTCTTCATTCATCTTTTGAGGCCAAATTGCAATTTATAATGTCTGTGGTTTTCACTAATCTGTTTCCATGTCATCTCACTTTAAATCAACAGAAAGCAGCTCACAGTAACACACTGAAGCTGCTCCATGGAAGCAGAGAGTGTAATTTGAGCACTGCATTATTGAGTCTCAGTACCCACAGGTAGAACTGTCTGGGGCCTCTATTATACCCAACATTAATCTCAGTAAACAACTTGTTTTGATGAAAGCTGAAAGCCAGATGAAACAACGAAAATTCATGGTTATCAGAAAACAAAAACGCGATCCCTTTCTCCTCCCACCTCTTGTGATGTACTTTCCTGTGACATCTAAGGCTTTGACAATTTGGGTCCCATGAAGGGAGGGCGGAAGTCAGGTTGTTTGCCTCAAAGAACATGCTGATAGACCGTTCCAGAACCTTTTGAGAAGTGGACATTTGCAGAGCTGGGTCAGAGTCTAGGGCCTGGGAGGAGTCCTGGAGAGCTACAGGTTTTGTGCTTTTTTTTTTTTTCCTCCTCGGAAGAAAGCATTCCTAAAGGCAATTATTATGCTTGGTTATTTATTCCCAGCTGCTTGTCTCCTGGGAACAGAGCTGACATCCATTGTGATCATCCTCAGCTTTTCGGGTGAAACATGGTTCCTTAGAGACTCCAGGATCTAAGGGCGTGTGATCAACCAAGAATACATACACTAATGGAAAACACTTGCCTGGATAAGCTAGGGTTAAATACGCCATTGAATAAAAACCATACCGTTAAGCACATCAATTTTTCACAAGTACTGGATGAAAATAATAGTATGAATAATCTTTATTCTTGTTGAATTTCTCTAGGGGACTTTAAGGAGCTTAGTTGTCACTCAGGCCAACCAATGGAAGGTTGATGATTTAGCATCTCCAAGTCTAGGAGTGCCTCTGGGTTTAATTTCAGGCCCAACTCCCTCCAGGCTAATAGAATCTGCCCTACTTTCCCAGAGAGGAGCCAGTAAAGATCTCCTTGTTTGACCTTCTGGGAAGTACACTAGCCACAGAAAGGTAGGGGGTAGGGGGAGACCTGGGGGAGGTAGCAGGGAGTGTTGAGGGTCTGGGGAGATAGGGAAGGAGGAGAATTTGGTTAAAATTTCCAGTTCAGTCTTCCCTGGGAAGGAGATGCACCATCATAAAACTATACAATGTGCTTTAGTTTACAAAGACAATTCAGATTAAAATGTTCTACATGAGGTAAGTCAGGAAAGAGACATTATCTTCATTTTATAGATGAAGAAATCAAATCTCTGAGAGATAGTGGTAATTAATTGCCCACAATTACACAGCTATTAATACTAAGGGGCAAAGGGAAATCTTCAAAGCCAGTGTTTCTGTCTTACTCCAGTCTTCTCACAGAGACTAACCAGGCTAAGGTTAAACCCATCACTGAATAAGCACAGAGCTTGTACTTGCAGGTCGTTCAATCCTCACTGTTACTGAGTGAAGTAGATGTTATGATCTCCGTTTTACAAATGAGTAAACTGAAATGCGGAGCATTTAAACTCCTTGCCAGTGTCAGACAGCTAGTAAGTGGCAGAGCCTGGATCTGAAACTAAGTCTTCTGATCCTAAATGCAGCACTCTTTCTAAGTCACCTTGTTGTATAATTGGAAAGTCAATCTGAAAATAAAGAACATCAGTCCTTTGCTATCCTGAATTATCTGGATCCATTGTCTATAGTAGGAAACTAATGAAAATTTGCCCCTACTTTTCTGTAGAAATATAGGATTGTAATGAAGAGTCTTCTGCCCTAATTATGTGCAGCACAATTATGTCCCTTCCTACTGAAGACAAAGGTTGCTTTATGGATGTGCTATGTAAATGTAGTTGAGGGATGATGATTTTGTAATAAACGGGAAGTGGGTTGTCACGGTCAGACGATAAGTGGATGAGGACAGGGCAGGATAGGGCAAGGTGGGGAGGAGTGTGCTGGACTCAAAGGTCTCATATGGTTTAAAAAAAAAGGTTTGGAGAGAAGGCTGACTAAAAGCAACCACTGGAGACACAATGCATGGTAGAAAGCACAGGAGTGGATAGAGCTCCTCCCAGAAGGGGAGATCTAAAGCCGTAAGTGGTTCTGAGAATGGAATGAAAGCAAGGCCTACCTATCTAAATAACTTCGTATGCACACACCACTGTTTTCCTAACCTTAAGCCCTGGGAAAGTGCCCTTTTCCAAGAGGTAAGACAAAAGAGGACTTAAGGAATTATTGATTAAACTCAGCCTGTCAGTGAGGCATCGGAATTGGGACTTGTTAAGAGAAAGATGGAATGGAATCCAGAAAAGCAAGGAACTGTTATGGAGTCTGTAGTTTGGGTCTGAAAAGGAGATTGGCATTTGGAACCCTGTTAGAAAGAACCTGAAGCTCAAAAAGCCAAGCCAGGCAGCTAAGCCAAGGCATATTGCATCTATCAAGTAACCAGCCAGCCAGTAGTGAAGTCGGCTGGGTCAGAAGCTAGTCTGCTGAGTGGAACTGTGCCAGGTGGGAATCGGTGACCAACCTGGGGAAAATATTTATAATTTACTTATCAGTAAACATCATGTACTCTGACATGTGGCATGTTGAGGTCAAGTAGATTTTCTCTTAATGGCTTCCTGAGTGCATTCTGCCTGTGGATTCACAGAAGAATGAGAAGCAGGGAGGGGAAGGTGTCAAGCTACAATCCCAGCACAGCACCTCCAAAAAGAAAAGCAGATTGTACCCGCAGTCAGGAGGGGAGTTGAGGCTCATGGCCTGATCAGTGATTTGGTCCCCAAAGTCCAAAGTTGCCTTGGTAAGGGTAATCTTGTTCAATGTCATCTAGGGGAAATTATTGGGATGTCAGGTTGTAACTTTGTATTTGTTAGCTGGACTTTACAGAAAATTAGAGGTTATGACTTTGATCAGTTTAAAGGTAAGTGGCTCTGTGGAAACATTCTGCTCTTTAAAACTTGGGGTGTTTCTCAGAATGGTATCCTGTCCATTTGGCCTAGCAAAAGTAGAGAGTCAAGGAAGTGGGTATGTTAATTCTGAAGTACGACTCACCTGAAAGAGGAGTGAAACCGGCTGGATTATCCTACATTCTTTTTTTTTTGAAATAAAAAGAAAGGACGCCCAAGAAATTATTCAATCCTTTCCATGTTAGAATATAACTGACAGGTTGATTTAGACAAAAGAAAAGATATGAACAAAAGGTACTCAGTCGGAACATCTGCAGAAGCTGCAATCAGACCACACAGTCAAGATTTTTTCAAGAACGATTAACATTCACTACACATCCATCAAATGCCTCTCTTTGGACAGGCACTGTGCTTGGTGCGTGGGGTGAGGGATGGACAGTCCTTTTCTTGTGTAGAAACGAACTTGTTAACTGCTAGCATGAAGCAGAATCAAATAAATGGAAATAATGGGTTTGGGGCGGGAAATTGGGGTTATAATGAATTCTAACCCATTACAATAAAGACTGTTTTGTCTGGTTGTGATTTGATGTGAGTAAATTTGGGATCTTTCCACTAGGCAAGAAGAGAAACACTGAAAGTCAGAGAATGGGCCTGTAATTTTAGAAAGCCAGGAGAGGACTGATGGGGTTGCCAAAGCTGGACCGAAATTAGAGGGGAGGGCTCCATGCTCCCATTTTAGACCTTTACAGAGAAATGGTGTGGCATTCAGTTAGGTCCTGAGGGTAAGGAGCATTTGCATGACAAGGGCTTCTCAACTTTGACACTGTTGACATTTGGGCCAGGGAGTTCTTTGTTGTAGGGGGCTGTCCTATGTGTTGTAAGATGTGCAGCAGCATCCCTATCCACTACCTGCAGTGGCACACTCTACTCAACCTGCGACAATCAAAAATGTCTCCAGACATTGCCAAATATCCCCTTTGACCTTCATCAGCATAGCTGAAGGTGAGAGGAAATGTGCTTCTGGCAAAAGAACCCTTTTGAATGAAGGTTCGGTGGTGTGACTCTGTCTGGTTGGACAATGGTGGCCATAGGATGTAGTTAGGAGAGGGCCATAGGAAGAGAAGGGTTTGGAAAGATGGTTTAGGGCTGTGTTGAACATCTTGCTAATAAATTGGTCTTGATTTTGCAGGTAATTTGGCAAGCATGAGGTTTGGGAGGAGAGTGACAGAAGAACCTGGCGGGAGTATTGGAGATCTGAATGGAAAAGCAAGGCAGTGAGCACAGAGGACAGGAGGCTGCACCTATTCAGATGAGAGGTAAATTGAGCTAAATTTAGTGACGATACAGAGGAGAGGGTGGGCATGAGAGACATCACTCAAGGAGATCTGAGACTTGGTGACAACCAATATGTAGTGGGTGAAGGCAAGAGAGAAATTATATGGGTGAGAGGGAAGATGGTGTCTTTGACTTAGATAAGATGTGAAGAGAAGGAGGGTCAGATCAGGCATTCAGAATGGTTTCTTAAACCCCCTTTTGTTCACGACTCCAGGTGGGTATGCAGGAGTCACTCAACATATCTTTTTAATGGATCTTGAATTGCCAGTTACTTGTTCAGGTGGAGCAAGTCACCTGTTTAGTAGGGCAAAGACAAAGGTTTGCGTAATAATAATAATAGCTACCATTTACTTAGCACTTACTATGTGTTAGGCACTGAGCCAATATTTTACACACTATCTCATTCAATATTCAAGCAGTCCCACGAGGTAGATACTACTTTTGTTCCCACCTTAGAGATGATTTCATTCATCACATATTTATTAGATGATTACTATATGTGCCAGGCACTGTTTTGGGCATCCAGGATATATCAGTGAATAAAATGGGGGGAATAAGTTCCTGCCATTGTGGAACTTACCTTTCAGTGGGGAAACTAAAATGAGGAAACTAGGACTCAGTGAGATGTGGTACCTGCATATCCACCCAGCTAGTGCGTGCTGGACGAGATGAGGGCAGCTGTGTACTTGTGGTTAGCTGTGGTCAGGCCCACTTGAGCACCCGCATGGACACAAGTGGGAAATTCCCTTGCAAGGCAGGCACAAAAGAGGAAAGCTTGCCCAGTGCTGGCACGTAAGGACTCTAAAACCCCAGAGGCTAGAAGTGAGGACAGGTCATCTGGCTTCCTGATTGACAGAGTTACTGAATTATCTGGAGTTCATGTGTTTTCCTGGGTGCTTCCATAAGCAGAGATACATGGGCAGCGTATTCACAGTTCTGTGCAACTCTAATCAGTCATGTGTCTCATTCCTGATTAATTGCCAAAACCCCAAATATCAGTTAAGAGCCCACAAGAAATAAGGGCGTCAGTGGAGAGCTATGTGGATCCACCTTTAATTTTACCTAGTTTAGATATTTGACACTATTCATTAGCTGCCCTGAGAATAAACCAAAGTAATCTCAGCTATAGTTAAGCCCATCATTGTTGCCCGACCTCGACTCTATTCTGGACTCTATAGGCTGTCCTTGCTTACCTATTTAAGGTTGTCAGTGCTTCAGATTGACCAGAGGCAGTGGCCTCATGGTTACCACTGACCACATTCCTCCCCTAAATAAGCTGAGAAAGGACAGGCCTGCTTTTTGCACATTTGGGTGGAAGCTTTGTTTTTTCTCAAGAAGAACAGGGATAGAAGAGCGTCTTTTATCTTGCTTTCCTCTTGGGTAAGAGGAATGACTGCTTTGTGTTATGCAGGCCTCAGGGGCCTGTGGTCTGAGGGTTTCATCTGTGACATGAAACAGTCCAACTAGCTTCTTCTAGAGCCATTGGAATTCACTCTGTCAGTGGTGTCCACTGCCCAGCACTGGGGAGGAAAAGCCAAACTGATTGTACACAGAATGTATAAGACCTGGCCTTGGACCCTTGTACATTTAAATTAGTCGTGAATTTTTTACAGTTCATGTAAAACCACAACTGCAACAATGATACAAGTGTTTGCCCTTAAGAAAGCAGTCTGGAGTGGGATATGGTTCTGGTCTGACCGAGGCTTAACACCATCCTGAAAGACCTAGGTTGCTTCCTGCCTTCCATCCTGCCACCATGACGTTGGCTTCATCCTCAGCCTGATGATAAAGGAGCTTCTGTACTTCCAGCCATCACTGCTGGGCCAGTCATGGCCAGAGGAAGAAGAAAGGTTTTCCTTTTGTATTTTAGATACAAGGAGACTTTCCCAGAAGCCTCCTAGCAGATTTCACCCTCATGTTGGATCAGTCAGAATTAGATGACATGCCCATTTCTAAACAAAGCCTTGCCAAAAGGAAAGGGTCTACTATGGCTGACTTGTAGGCAAACCAGAATCAGCATCTGGAGGTGGAATTGACATCAGCTTCCTTTGAGGCCCATGGCTATGTGAAGATGGGTGGATACCTGAACCAAATCGCATTTCTATTCAGGTGAAAGAAGACAAGTGGGCAGTAGATCTTGGATAGGCAACCAGGAGTGTTTGCCTCAACAGCTAGTCATGTGCCTCTCACTGGTTCAGAGCCTCCAGAGAGGGGAAGCAACTCACCTTTGTGTCTTCCCTCACTCAGCCCTACCCTGAGGCCCCAATATCTGATGCATTTGGATTGTGCCAGCTGGAGGCTTGGGTTTTCTTATTTTGTTCTATTTTTAATGCTAGTTATAATCTTACTTTGTACTTAGGAAAGGCCTTTCTTCCAACAAGCTCCAGGCACTTTTATAGACTTGATGACCTCTGCTCTGAGAATTTTTATCTTCCATTTATGGAGGTGGTGTGAGGGTCACGAGGCAGCCCCAAAGGCCCAATCTGGAAGCAGAGCACATCCTGCACTGGGTTTTCTAATGGGAGTGACAGGCTGGAAGGACTAAGACTCCATCCATGAGGACGGCTCTGGGTGCAGAGGTGTGGTCTGTTAACAAAGGCTTCCTTTGTGCTGACTGGAGTTTCTGGAAAAAGTTGGCTCTGCAACAATCTTGGAGAAGTGCTCAGTGATTACATAGAAGCAGAGTGGATTAGAAAGGCTGAAATCAGTATTTGTCTATCTTGGCTCCTTCTAGTTCATTCCCTTGCCTTTGGAGGAAAATCAAAGGGATTCTTTCAAGAAATATTCAATCCTTCCCCTATGCTGGCCATCGTGCTGGCCATTGGACATATAGTCCAGAATAAGAGACAGTTCCTAACCTCAAAGAGCTCACAGATCATGGGGCAGAAAACTCAAAAACTAGGCAATTACAATGCAGTGGAGTAAGTGCTTTGATCCCCCTCTGCTGGGTGTAGGGCTTCCTGGAAGACCTGCTGTTAAGACTGAGATTGAAGGGACAGGGAGGAGTGAAATATTGTCTGTTTCCAAGCAAGACATGTCTTACCTGTGGTTTCTTAAAGTTTGAGGAGCATTAATTTTACAGAATGTTAATTTAAATCATTTTTTAAAAGAAAGTGTAGATAGATAAATTTGGGGAAAGGTGGGGTAAGCAATCTGTAGGATTTTGCAGAGCTTTTGATAACTGTTATTAGTGATAACCATGAACCTCTGAGACAGATGTGAAGTGGATGTTTGCCCTGTCATACTTGACTATAAAATCTTTTTCCCTCCATCTTTCCCAGATGAGTGATTTTAACGCTGAAAACTTACAGCACTATAACTGAGTTGAGATTGAGGGTAGGGGCAATAATAGGTCAGAGGAAGCATCATAGTTCTGCTTTAAAAATATAGAGGCTAGCTTTTCATATAATAGCTGTGTTTGTTTTATGAGCCTATTTACATTCTTTAGCGGACCCCATGGTCTCCCCTAATAAGTAGATTCAGTCATTTATAGGAGAAATAGTCTTCTTGCAGTAAATGGGTTAGCAGTGGCCATGTGGCCCCATCTTCTGGCCAATGGGATGAAAGAGGAAATATGCTAAGGGCTTATGGGGAAAGTTTCATGCTCTTAAGAAAAAAAAAAAAGGAAAAGGTAGCTTCTCATCTTCCTCTAGATATTCTCTCTAAATGTGATGAGTGGAACTGTAGAGCCATCTTGCCAAGAACTTGAAGATAAAACCAATACCTAGATGACAGAGCAGAGACTGAAGCTACCCAATACCCAAGTCTTTGATGACAATATTGAGCTTCTGATTAACCACAAACTGGAAGCTGTCCTAGCTATTGACTTAACTTTGACTTCTTGTTATGTAACAATACATTTCCCTATATTTTAACTATTTCTAAACAGGCCTTTCTGTTATTTGGAGTTAGAAGCATCTTGGCTAATAAACTTTCCTATTTTAATCTTTCCTCTTTAATCCTCCTGGCATATTTAGTCATTTCCTTGATGAAGGTGCATAACTTAGATTTTCAAAGTGGAGGTAAAGTTGTCCTGGATGCAGGTGTCTGAGGCAGCAGGTGGTACATTAGTGATGCACAAAGGCAGTTCCAAGACTCATCTGGTTTAGGCAAATGAGGACGGTTGTGAGCTGACGATCTAGTGGGACTGGTTAATGCAGTGCTTGAAGGGTTGGACATGGGCCTGCTGAAGACACCAGCCAGGCAGCTGGAACTCAGGAGTCAGGCAGGGCACAGGAACAGGAGAAGAACTTGTTAGGCCAACTATTCTGAAAAAAGCCTGAACTCCCCTACAAGGTTTTCATGTATTCAGTCCCCCTCCCCACTTCTTAGTCACCTGGGTGGTGTGGGCAGAAATTTCACTGCTTTAACAGCTCTCTCCCCACTTCCCCTCCCTTTGCCTTCAGTAATGTCCCTTTAAGTGTTTTGTGGCTTCTTTCCCTTGGCATCACTTTATTTTTAACAGTTCAAATTTATATTTATACATATTCAATGAAATGTCTCTTTTTTATGTACAGGCCTGTTGACATGATTTATTAGTAATTCTGTCCATTAATTTTCTTAAACCATCTTAACCCCTTTCAGGAGTATAGTTCAATAGTATTAAGTGTATTCACATGGTTGCGAAACAGATCTCCAGAACGTTTTCATCTTATGTAATAGTTAATTTTATGTGTCAGTTTGACTAGGCCATGGTAGACCACGAGGTACCCAGATTAAACCTTATTTCTGGGAGTGTCTTTGAGGGTGTTTTCAGATGAGATCAGAATTTCAATCTGTGGATTTAGTAAAGTGGATTTCTTTCACCAGTGTGGATGGGCATCATCCAATCTACTGAGAGCCTGAATGGAGGCACGGAGGATTCGTCTCACTTCTGCTTGCTTGTTTGAGCTGGCATATCAGTCTTCTCCTGACCTTGGCCTGGGATTTACACCATCAGCTCCCCTGGTTCTCAGGCCTTTGGACTTAGACTAGAATTACATTCTTGGCTTTCCTGGGTCTCCAGCTTGTAGATGCCAGATAATGGGACTCTTCATCCTCCATAATGGCATGAGCTAATTCTGCATAATGTATGTGTACATATATATGTATATCCTATTGGTTCTGCTTCTCTGGAGAACCCTGACTAATACATCTTACAAAATTGAAACTCTATACCTATTAAACAACAACTCTCCTTTCCCCCTATCCCCACCCCATCCCTGATAACCAGAATCTTCTTTTTGTTACTATGTATTTAATGACTTTAGATATCTTATGTAAGAAGAATTATACAGTATTTGCCTTTTTGTGACCTGCATCTTTCACTTAGCATAATGTCCTCAATCGAACATGTGACAGGATTTTCTTTCTTTTTAAGGCTCACTCATGTCCCATTGCGTGTATGGACCACATTTTGTTTATCCATTCATCTGTCCTTCTGCCTCTTGGCTATTGTGTCTTGGCATCAATTTTACCTACTGTTGTGGCTTATGTTTGGGTTTCTAATTCTGTTGCCTGTGTTTCACTTTAACCAGATTTCTCTAGGGAACGTCCTAGAAGAGAATGCCCGGGAGACATCTCATCCTCCTAAGGATGATCTTGCTAGTGAACTTTTTTCAGAAATAATTCATTTAGAAAAGAATGACCCCAAACAATTCATATGTGCTCTATGTATAAAGTAAAAGGCGAGTATCTTTCCTTTAATGTAACTACTCCATCTCAAGTCTACTCTGTAGCCATTCATGACTCCAGCTGAAATGGAGAATTAGAAAATTCATTGTGTTACCCATAAAAGGTAGTGCAAGCTCAGTATTAAAAAATTGAAAAACAGCAATAAAAACTGCCACTTAATTAGGTCATATTTTATGCAGGGTCCACTACCAGGCATTTTAAAGATACTTGTTTTAATCTACACAGCTCTTTGAAGGACACATTGGTAATATTTCAGGTAAATTGTAGATTGGTGAGAGGACACACCTTCCCAACACCATCATTTCACTGTGCGCAGTTCCACCACAGCCTCTGATTTATTCGCCATGAGTAAGAAACTGGACTCCCCCAGTGAAGCAGGGCAGAGCAGGTGCAGCCCACTTTGGTGGGCTTTTCCTTTGCCCTGAAGTTCCCTGTGGGCTGCTCAGCTGCCAGTGATGCTCTCCACATGGGTAAGGTGTCCTATGCTGTCAAAGCTGGGAAAACATCTCAGTTCTTGCATCGCTGTTGCTCTTTTATACTTGGGCTCAGGATTACAACACCATTGTAGAAAATCTAAACTAACCTTTGTGTTTCTACTAAAGAGAATGTTTACAAACACTGGATTCACTCGGTTTGTGAGCCAAACAACATAACCAAGGCTATAGAACAAGTCTCATTTTCTGGGGTTCTGAAAAGCTCCTTTCTCTAAAGTTCTCTCTTAGGAGCTGATTTAATGTTATCTTACCTTGGTGATTCTAATACAGATTTGGAGATGATGGCAAATTTATTTCTCTATGGTTTACTTATTTTTTTTATTTTTATTTTTAAGATCTCCAGTTTGCAGTTGAAGAAACTGAGCCTCAGGGAGGTTATTTCACTCTAGGCACAACATTTAGTAAGAAAGAGTCAGAGATATAATCAAAGTAGCTGTCAACTAAAGTGGACAGAATACAGATGGGTTTTGGACTTGGCAAAGTTCCTTATTTCTGAGTTTCACTTTCACATCCAAAACAAGAATAATAGTTACTACAAGGATTGCTGTAAAGATTAGAAGTAATATGTGTAAAGCACCAAGCTCAATGCCTGGCTCTTGGTGGGTGGTCCATAACTGGTAGTGATTATAAATGGTCTGCCTGACTCCAAAACCTTTGAGCTTTCCTTGAAATGACAGTGAACTTGCCACAGAAATGTAAAAAGAAAAAAAAGGAAGGAAGGAAAACCATCAAATCATCCATTCATCTATTGTTGCATTCCCCTAAAAACCAAAATCATTAGTTATGTGGTGATTTTTCCCGATCCCCAATTTCATTCTTTCATTCTATGAAGTATTTTCCTGATAGTTGTAATCATACCGTATATATGTCTTGTTTAAGGATTTCCTTTTCACTTTTCTTCTCATGCTAGGATGAACTTTAATGTCTACTTACTACTGGGTTTTGTGGGAACCAACTGCCCTAGCGATTAGAAGCTTATATAGCAACAGCCCTTTGGGAGCCGTGGGCCTCTCCTGCATGGTGAGTAGGAGCTAAATGCTTCTTCATTTGTGAGTGACTTTGAACTGCTTTTTCAGAGCTGGAGCCACCCCTTGGCACATTGGTATCTCGACCTTCACCAAGACTTTGTCCTGTTAGAGTTTGAGAGCAGATACTTCCTCCTCTGAGACAGCTTCCCATTTTTCCTCCCTTTGTGCTTTTATCTCACTCTCATCACCAGTGCCCCAGATTCCCTAGTCATCAGCCTCTTCCTCATTTGCTGCCTACACAGTCTGACCCTTGGCTTAGCTCTTTCAACACTGTACTTGCCACCACACTGGGATCTTTTATCCCTCTACTCCTGGAGATCTCCACTGGACTCTGCTTCAGCTCCCAAATTGCTAAGCTTTACTGAAGCAAATCTTGCAGTTGTGCAAACTGAGGCTGCTAACAAATTCACATCAACTTTAGCTGGGCTCTTACTGTTGGATAATACCATAGCCTATGTCTTGATAACTGCATGCAGCATTTTGCTCAGGCACAGTTCCAAACCTGCTTCATTATCCTTAGCCTCCAATCCTGCCCCAGGCAGGCCAACAAGAGGATTCTTCCTTCTCTGGGAAGTGAAGGCATGTGGGGATGCTCCCTCAACTTTGCTTTTTTCTATGTCAAATTTTCTTTGTATCTTGAGCCTTTTCTTCTTCTTTAAGAAGAGTTCTGTCTGATTTCTAAAGTTCCTCTTATCTCTTACCTTCTTCCTTAAAGTTGACCTATTAATTGCTCATTTCTTGAGACAATGTTGAATGCATATATTTTGACTATTTTTCCACGTATGTTCAAGTCGCTCTCATCCTAAAAATAAAACACAAAAGCAATAATAATCATAATATAATAAACTATTCATTTAACTCTACTTCCTCCTCAAGTCATTTCTCTCTTCCTTCTATCACCAAAATAGCTCAATGACTAGACCACCCCTACTCCTTCCTTTTATCTTGACTTTGTCCTTTACACTCCAATGTAATCGCTTTCTTTAAAGTTACTAAGGGTCTCTCATTCTAGCTAAATCTTACATCCTTCTCTTTCTTCACCGTCTTTATTCAGTTCAACAGATATATGTTGAGCCCCTTGCTCCCCACTGGGCACGGAGCCCACTCTTAGAGAGACAGACTGAACCACTGCTCTCCAGTAGATCACGGTCTCTGTAGTCAAAGAGCACACTTTGAAGGTCTTCAGTGGATTGGAGGATAAAATAATCAGGTGGTCCTGTGGATCAGCTCTTCCCCTCTCTTCCTGATGCCATGACTCTTCATTCTCCTCTTTCTTTTCTTGCATCCTTAAACAGATCTTTTTCTGTATTCTTTACCGATATCCTTTACTGATATTTCTTATTTTGTCCTGAAAATGGAAGCATTTACCAAGGTTCAGTCCTTGGTCTCTTTCTTTTATTATATACCCCATTTTTCAAGATTTGCCTTTGTCATCTCTGTTTCACTAGCCTTGATTCTCCTCCTGCCAATTTGCTCTCTGATTTTGGACTGAAATTGTTGTAGCTTGCTAGATATCCAACTAAGATATTTCACATGCACCTCCCACTCACAATGTCCAAAACTGAGCTCATCTTTTCCTCACCTCTTAGGCATTTCCCCCCAGCACACGGACCTCCTCTGAGAACTTTCTCCACCCCAGATGGTTGTTAACTATGTAATCCTGCACGCTTGGCTGTAGCTGGCTGGATCTGGTCTCCCAAGGATATGGAATTGTGGCAAGCAGTGCATTGTGGTTTAACTGGGAAGTGATATAAACTCAGAGGTGATGCTGCCACTGTGAGATGGCCATCTTCAATTATGAGCATGGAGATGCAGAGAAAGTTTGTTCATGAAAAGAAGCATGAATGCAGCAAATAGAGGTCAGGATGTGAGACTTGGGATGACTCAGCATCACCAAGGAGGGATGTGGCTCCTTTCTGGTTCTGCCAATTACTGAATCTGGTCCTTTGTGAGGTTCAGCTATACTTTCTGCACTTAAGTTTTGGGAAATAATCATATATATTTTATAATAAATTATTCCTTTCTACGTAAGTTAATGTAAGTGGGGCTTCAAATGAAAGAGGTTTGGGTATAACACCCACAAGCCCAGATATACCCTCTTCATTCCATTTCTAAGAATGCTCTTTTCTCAGTATTCACGCCGAAAACTCCCATATTATCTTTGGCATTTTCCTTACTTCATTCCAACCTCTCCATTATATCCCATTAACTATCATGTCCAATGGAGTCTACTTTTCATATTGTTCTTGAGGAAAAAAAGTGCTCTTAAATTTGTCACTTCTTTCCGTTCTTCCCTTCACCTCAGGCTCACTGCCTCTTAATGAGACAATTAAAGATTCCTTACTGATTTTCCCACTTTTGGTTATTTTCTCCTCCAATCCATCAAAGATCTTCAAAGTTGTTCATTATGCACTAAATTAATATCATATTTCTCATCTGAATTTTCATGTCTTCTTTAGCAATTTACCTCTTATGGTCTGAACGTGTCCCCCAAAATGTGTGTTGAAGTCTAATGGCCAATTATATAGTAGTAAGAATTGGCGCCTTTAGGAGGTGATTAAGTCATGAGGGTGGAACCCTTATGGATAGAATTAGGGTCCTTATAAAAGAACTTGAAGGAGTGGGTTTGATCTCTTTTGCTCTTCTGCCATGTGAGGACACAACCTTCCATTCCTTTTGCCCTTCCATTCCTCCCACCATGTGAGAACACCACATTCAAGGAACCATCTTAGAAAAATAGTTTAGAGCTCTCAGCAGACACTGAACCTGGTGGCATCTTGATCTTGGACTTCCCTCTGGAACTGTGAGAAAATAAATTTCTGTTCTTTATAAATTACCCAGAATGAGGCATTTCGTTATAGCAGCACAAATAGACTGAGACAGTAACTAAGTATCTACCTTTTCATTCTTATCTTAGGCTTTCCATCATTGGAGGCAGTAATAGTTAATACCAAGTGTCAACTTGATTGTATTGAAGGATGCAAAGTCTTGATCTTGAGTGTGTCTGTGAGGGTGTTGCCAAAGGAGATCAACATTTGAGTCAGTGGGCTGGGGAAGGCAGACCCACCCTTAATCTGGAGGGCACACTCTAATCAGCTGTCAGAGAATATAAACAGGCAGAAAAACGTGAAAAGGCGAGATGGCCTACCATCCCAGACTTCCAGCCCTCAAACATCAGACCCCAGGTTCTTCAGTGTTGAGAATCCGACTGGCTCTTCTTGCTCCTCAAGCTTGCAGACAGCCCATTGTGGGAACTTGTGATCGTGTAAGTTAATACTTAATAAAGTCCCCTTTATATATCTCTCTCTATCCTATTAGTTCTGTCCCTCTAGGGAACCCTAATACAGAGGCCAACCTATATGAACCACACCATCATTTGTTGAGTGCTCTGTGGTTGTAAGCCATGGGTTCCTACACTTTCCACTGTAGTTCCCTAACTTTCTGCCCACACGTTGTAAATAGTCCTTTTAAAATAAACATCCCTTGAATTGTTTTAAAGGGAATGCACCATTTCTTCCTACTGGGGCCTTGACTGGTAGAGGGCAGAATGATAATAGCAGCTGCCTGACATTCCTGTTTTGAGAATTAAATGTTTTCACTTATGCTTTGTGTTAAAACAGTGCCTGGAACCTAGTAAGCTCTTAGTAAATGTTGACTATTATTAGCATTGTCCCTCATCACTTTCTTATTTTGCCATCTACTCTGTAGATTAACTGAATAGCGTATTATTTCTTAATGCTCCCTGCACCCTATCACTGCCATGCTGTGAGATGCGATTTTGGCTGTCAAAAGACCACCCCCCTTTCTTTTCCTGCTCATCTTTCACACTCCACTTAAACATTTTCTTTACTGACAAGCTTCTTCCCCAGCCAGTTAACATCGTGTCTTCATTTGAGTCCCCATAGCCCCTCCCACCCTCTCTCTGCGTGATTTCTATAATCCCTTTCTTCTGAGATTTGTGTGTATATGTATCATTTCCTTCACCACTCTGTTAGCTCTTTTAAGGCTGAGATTCGATCCTCTTTACTTTTTCTTCTTTTTCCATACTTTGCCCTTAATCAGCCAAAGAAAATTTAATACCAGCCTCCTACAACCCGTTCTTCCCAGAGCAGCCAGAATGATCTTTTGAAAACATAATTGAGATCATGACGCTCCCCTGCTAAAATCCTCCAGTGACTTTCTTTTGCGCTTGGAATAAAATCCACCCCTCCTACTGGCGTTTACAAAGTCAAATCATCTTCCCCTACCTGCGTCATCAACCTATCTACAGATTCCTTGAATATACTTATCTTGCTTCTGCTTTAGAGGCTTTGACTATCTGTCTCCTCTCCCTAGAATAATATGTTTTCAGATTCCTGCAGGACGGGCCCATTCCTGCCACGCAGCCCCTCAGTTTTTATGTCATCTTTTTAGAGTGGTCTTTGTAACTTTTCCATCTAGTCTAGGGTGACTATTAAGTTACTCCCCATTTCATTTCATCACCCTATTTACATTTTACACAGCATTTCTGTTTGTTTTTCTTAAAACAGCCTTATTGAGATATACTTTACATACCACAAGATTCATGTATTTAAACTATGCAGGTTGGCCCGGGCAGGGTCTCTCATGCTTGTAATTCCAGCGCTTTGGGAGGCCAAGGCAGAAGAATTGCTTGAGGCCAGGAGTTTGAGACCAATCTGGGCAACATAGGGAGACTGCATCTCTACACACATTAAAAAAGTTAGTTGGGCGTAGTGGCACATACCTGTAGTCCCAGATACTTTGGAGGCTGAGATGGGAGGATTGCTAGAGCCTGGGAAGTTGAGGCTGCAGTGAGACATGAGTGTACCACTGTACTTCAGCCTGGGTGACAGAGTGACACCCTGTCCCCAAAAATAAGAATAATAAAATAGAATACATTATGAGAGTCAGTGAGTTATGGTATATTTCTAGAATTGTATAACCATCTAATTTTCATAATTTTAGAACATTTTCATCACCCAAAAAGAAACCTTATACCCATTAGCAAAAGGAGAATGTCCCATTTCCCCTTCCTTCACTCCTTGCTTTACCTTCTAGCCGCTGGAAACTGCTAATCTACTTTCTGCCTCTATTGATTTACTTATTCTAGATCTTTTGTAAACATACAATTATATAGCATGTGGTCTTTTGTGACTGGCTCCCGTCCCTTAGCAAATTTTTGATGTTCATAGTGTCGTAGCATAAATCAGTACTCATTTCTTTTTATTGCCAAATACTGTTCCATTGCATGGACCTGCCAAATCTTTCATACTTTTTTTATTAGTTGATAGTCATTGTGTTGTTGCTGGCTTGTTTTCATTGCTTATTTTTCTGTCCCCCTCCGTGACAGAAGAGAAGGGAGCTCATCCATGTCTGTCTCATTTGTTGCTGTAAAATCATGAGCAAAGCTCTGTTGCTTATCTGCCCATGAGCTTCTCCCACTTCTGCTGGTAACAGACTGTCCTCCCAACCCTGTACTCTCACAGGGGCCCACCAGACTTGAGTTGCCAGAGCCCATGCTCCCCGCCACAAAGAAAAAGGGGTTCTTGGGCCAACAGAAAGAGGCCATAATGCAAGGAGAAGCAAAGGCAAGAAGACACAAAAGGCAGTCGAAGGGAGCGCCAGGTCGCAGCTCCCTGAAGCCTTAGATCCCATCGCTTTCCTTTGACTGAGCTTCTCCAGGCTCTTCCCAGGTAAAGGAATCAATAAATGGCTTTGTTCCTTTGGCCAGCTTGGCTTGGCTTCCTATTACTTGCCACAGAGAGAGTTCTGATGAATACAAATTGGCTTCTACTCACCTAACTGGTCTGGTCACAGTAACAAATAAGATTTGTCGAGGGTTTCCCAGATGAGAAAGTATTTTCATGTTCACTGTTTCATTCTACCCTTTTAACAGAGGAATGTGTCACAAACCTAATTTTAAACACGAGGAAACCAAAGATTGGAGATGTCGAGTGATGGGCTTAAGTTCACACAGCTTTTAAGTTGCAGAACCAGGCCTCAAAACCGGTGCTCCTGGCTGGCGGTGCTGTGTTCCTTGCCTACTGGGCCACAACCCTGCACTGGCCTTGAGAGGAAAAGGGACATTTGTCCCTGGATGCTTTGGTTGTGCAGTGAGTGCCTAGACCAGTGCCTGGAGTGTTTACTGAATAAACGGCTGCATTAATTTGACCAGGTTAAGGGGTGAAAGCAAGGAGTGATCTCTGCAGGTACCTTGGATCCAGTGTAAATGTCTCTGGTTATCTGAGGACATGATAACCAGACATATGAAGCAGAGTAAAAGAGAATCTGCTGGAACAAGTTATAAAGTGAAAATCAAACTTAGCAGGGGCCAGATGCAAAGGGAACAACAAAGGGCCATGTCCTCTGCCTTCCTCCACTCCTTTCCCTCTTCTCACTACTTGCTCAAATGTCTTTCCATTATACGTCAGTCCAAACTAAGGAAAATAGTAGAATGTTGTGAAGTACCTTTCCTGGGTTCTGACTATACCTAAGGCAGGCTTTCTAGAGATGTACATCAACATCGTAACACAGGAGAGATCGAGAAGAGAGAATCTGACATTCGAGTTTCTGTCCTCACCTCTTGCCCTCCTACTCCCTCGTCCTGCTGCATGCTTCTGGCCTGCCCTTCCTTTAATATGCCTCTCTCTCATCTGACCTTGGTACTACAGCTATGTGAATTTGTTCAACATGCCTCAAACTGGCCATGTTTGCCCATCTACCTTTTTTTTTGCTGTTGTTTCTCAGCCTGACAAACTCTTATTCATCCTTCAAAGCCCAACTCATGGCCAGGTGCAGTGGCTCACACCTGTAATCCCAGCACTTTGGGAGGCTGAAGGTGGGTGGATCTCTTGAGGTCAGGAGTTCAAGGCCAGCCTGGCCAACATGGTGAAACCATTTCTCTACTAAAAAAAAAAAAAAAAAAAAATTAGCTGGATATGCTCACTTGAACCTAGCAGGTGGAGGTTGCAGTAAGCCAACATCATGCCACCGCACTCCTGCCTGGGCAATAAAGCAAGACTCTATCTCAAAAAAATAAAATAAAATAAAAGTTAAAAAAAAATAAAGCTGAACTCAAATGTTACCTCCTCTGAGACTGTTCCCCAGGGATTCTCCTTCAACTGAGCTTACACAGCATTTTATAAACATCATTTTGCAGCATTTGCCAAGCTGTATCTTAGCCATTGCTGTTTTCTTACCAGAATACAGTTCCTTAGAAGCTTGGCTATGTCCTTTAAATTTTTGTCTTCTAGCCCCTGACCCAAAATCTGCACAATAGTAAAGGCTCAGTAAATGCTGAATTTCCATGAATAAAGGTGTCATCTCCTGGAATGAAGGCCAGAGACTGGAAGAATAAGAGCATTTAAGAAACTTTTTTTGGCCGGCCTGGTGGCTCATGCCTGTAATCCCAGCACTTTGGGAGACTGAGGCGGGTGGATCATCTGAGGAGTTTGAGACCAGCTTGGCCAACATGGTGAAACCCTGTCTCTAGTTAAAAAAAAAAAAAGACAAAACAAACAAAAAAGGTAGCTGGGCATGGTGGTGGGTACCTGTAATCCTAGCTCCTCGGAAGGCTGAGGCAGAGAATCACTTGAACCCAGGAGGCGGAGGTCGCAATGAGCTGAGATCGTACCATTGCACTCTAGCCTGGGCAACAAGCGCAAAATTCTGTCTCAAAAAAAGAAAAAGAAAGAAACTTTTGTTGACATCTTCTCTTGAAAGTTTCTCTCATGTTATGACTTGAACAAAATCATTAGTACCACAATCAAGGCAAGTGAAACATTCTTGGAGCAGAAGTGCTTAGAGAACCTCTCTGGTTATGAGTTATTCCTTATAGATAGTGCAGAGAGAAGCACTTTTACATTCCTGCTTTGGTTGCTCTTTTATAGCTTATATTATGAAGGACGTTATTTTGATCTTCATTTTATGGCAAATGATGTGGAGGGGAGATATATCCAAGGTGATTGTATTCACTTACTGGGGTGCTGTAGCAACTACAAAATGCGTGGTTTGAACAATAGAAATGTGTTGTCTCACAGTTTTGGAGACTAGAAGGCCAAGATCAAAGCATCAGCAGGGCTGGCTCTTTCTGATGGCTGTGAGGAAGTTCTGTTCCATGCCTCTCCCTTGGCTTGTGGTGGTCTGCTGTCAGTCTTTGGCATTCCTTGGCTTGCAGAAGCATTACCCTGATCTCTGCCTATATGTTCACATAATGTTCACTCTGCAGGTCTCCAAGTTTTGCATTTGATAAAGACACTAGTCATATTGAATTAGAGCCCAACCTAAGGACCTCATTTTGACTGTAAATAGGTCTGTAAAGACCCTATCTTCAAATAAATCATGATGTTAGGTACCATGAGCTAGAATATCTAACACATGCATTTTAGAGGAACACAATGCTACTTATAACAGTGACCCTGAGAATTGCTGGCTGAGCGGAGTGCAGACCCCGAGTTCTAAACCCAGACAGGCAGGAATAATAGGCAATTTTCAGTGAAGTCTGGGCCTCTGCCTTGAGCCCATCCCCTAATGCCAGTAAGACTTTATTGTGCTACTGGAGCACTTCAGAGGGACAGATGCTGAGAACACTCCAGAAGACACAGACAAATATTTATATAACCTGCACTGTTTCAGGTCCCCCTAGGGCGAATGAACCCAAAATCATGGCAAGAGAGACAGAGGTAGAGAAATGAGGTGAGAGAGAGGCAGAGCAACAGAAAATAAAACTACTTCTAAGTAAAGGCAGATTTTCCACAAGGCAATACAGCTTAAGCTTTCAGAGCTATTTTTTTAAAGCCCTGTACTTAATTTTGTATGCTTTTGTCAAAGAGGGACCCTCCCCCAAATGATATAAAATCCAGGCTACTCAAAACCTGGATCTGCCTTGCTCCTAAGGAAAATACTTGGATGTGGCTCAAATGGGACAAAAGAATCTCCCCTCTCCTTTGTATACTTCCGAAGCAAGGCTCACCTGGGCTTGCTTTCTCCAAGTCTTGCTTAAGTAAAATGCCTCAGCTACCATACACCGCATACGAGGCAGTGGTTCCTCCTCTTGCCCTGTCTTTGTCTGCCTACATGGAATGGACCTCACTCTCCTTGCCTGTGAATGGCAGTTTCAGAGTCTTACCACAGCTGCTTGGTCCCTGGCAGTTATTCCTGAACTAAGCATGGAGCCAGAGCCCAGGACGGATACCACCGGAGCCAAAGGAAGTTCTGGAGGAGCTGCCACTTTGCCCAGCTGCTGTGTGAGGGATGCACTGACACAGGCTGGGTATGGAGAGAGCAAGGTGACAAGCTCATTGGACAGCTGGGCCCCTCCCCTGCCGGCAGCTTTCCCTCAGGCAGCAGGGGTGCTGGAACTGCTGAGACGGAATTCATCCTTCAGGAAAATGCTATTCAGCACACTTCACAGTTTTTGTTTCTTTGGGCTTTGCCCTGATCTTGTTTAGTTTCTGCCTTTCCCCTTCCCTAATGCGACTGCAGAGCTGCATACCTGCAGAACTGCTCCTGGCCGGGGCTAGCTCTTCATTTGCAGGTAATTAACTTGGCAGAGATGATGGTGTTTCATAGTTATGGTTGATTGATCAAAATGTCAACTATCTCATTTCTCAAAAATGTTTTGTGTGTGCTGTATTTTTTTCTCTTAAGCACACAGTTTCTATTTGAATTTCTCTCTCTCTTAGATGAGATACATTTGTACCATTTGGGCAACGTAATTGATGTCTTCTATAATCTATCTCACAAGTCACATCCCAGAATTTCAAAAGGCCTGGGGTAATAGGCCCATCAGGCTCAGTAAAAATTTACTAGTATGACATTTAGGGGTTGATCAGGAGAGCTGACGGTACCCTATTCTTAAGAGAACTAAGCGACAGGGCTTTAAAAAATGTCATTACTTCAAATATCTAAACAATTAAATCAGGTGGACATTCAGTGATTGCTTGGTGGTTGGAAGTTATCATGGCTAGAAAACCCCACTTCGAATCAACTATACATTCATGAAGTCCAATCAACTCTGAAGGCATGGCCTAAGAAATAATTATCCCTATTTTGCTGATGAAAGATTTGAAGCATAAAGAGCAAGTGACTTACACAACATTATATTGGTTCTTACATGTAAGTCAAAGACCATAAATGAAATACTTACTTGGGTATTTCTGATCTCAGGCTAAAAATGAGGGCACATTATAAAGGCTAGCAATAAAGCATGTAGGAATGTATGAAGAATAAGACCAAGGTGTGGCCAAAACTCACAGACACCAGAACCCTCAAGGTTATTCAGAATCTACAGTAATTCCAAGGACTTGTTTAAACTGTTGCTCTCACAACAGAAGTTTGGACTCTCGTTCTCTGCCAGTAAAGTTATTCACTACTCTCCAGCCCATCCGCGTCTCTTTTGACCATCTGATTGAAACTCACCCATTTTTTTCTCCCATCAAATTCCATTGTATGAATAGTATTTCGGAGACAGGCCCTATTAAAAATCCACAGAACAGTCTCTGGCCTAGTTACATCTGGGTCCTTGGTTCATTTGGGTGTGGCTTGGGTAAGGGTGCGGTCGCGTGGTACAAAAGATGTGCCCATCATTTAAGTCACAGCTAGAGGCTACTCTTCTCAGCCAAAAATGATGAGTCCCTTAGGAAGGGACATGAGGGAGGATAGATACCGCTGAGTGACTTTCCACTCTAAATAACACACCAACCTAGCCAAAACTATTTCCCTAGGCAAGTGATCATTTATGGCAAGCATGTAGCAAAAGGGCTGATTTAATTTATCTTCTGGCTTCTTTTAAGAGAAGGGCAACTGAAGATGGGTTGTGGTTGTGGCAATTTGTGGGATCACCTTATAAAGCTATGAGACTTTAGATTCCAAAGGAAGAAAGAAAGAAGAAAGTAAGGTAAGAAAATGGTTAGCAGAGGGTTAGCTGATATTTGTGGTATTTCAGCAGTAACATTATATAGTTAATGACTAGATGTAGGTCCCCAGGACATACAATTATTCACCATGAGGCCTTAAGCAAGACAGTTCATGGCATGAAGCCTGGTTTGTTTCTGTAAACAGGAGATGATAATAGCATATGCCACCTACCTGCCTCTCCTGGGGTGTCTGAGGACAAGTTAACATTTGCACTGTGCTTTGAAACCCCGGGATGAAAGGTGTGAACAGACTACAAAGAGGTATTATACTTGGTGATTTGCATTTGGTCATGAGCCACTTTGGATTCTTGTCTGAGACCAGACTTGGCACATGCAGTAGGAGCATGTAGGGTAAGGTCAGGAGAGCAGATGGGGTGCCCTAGGCCATGCCCCTGAAGCAAGGGTCTATGGGGTGTTACCTTGGGAGAAATCCAACACTGAAGAGAAAGTGCCTCAGCCAGGAGATTTACTTTCTGATAGACTAAAGGGTACAGGAGCTGTGACTTCTCTTGTTTCTGATTTGAAAAACAAAAAGTTCCCCAAGCAGTAAGATTGGACCTACTGCAACAACTCCCCGGAGTCTTGGTAATCAAGGGGATAGCCCCGAGTCTGCCTAATTTCTTGCTCTTGCTCTTCTTAATTTCTCCTTCTAATCTCCATGCCCACTTGCAGTGACGGTCTCTAGGCAGAGGCTGGAGAGATACTTATGTAAAGTTCCAGCCAGACAGATAGAAATTTCATAAACATCAGCTCTTAAGCAATTACCAGTGCCTCTTGCCCCACCTTGTGGGCGGGCCTCCTTTTCTCTTAATTTTCCTCTTTTAGGTGGTCCCTGATGTCCATTTTCATTTACTTCTCTCACCATTTCCATGGTGGTGTGTATGACTGGCTATTAGTAGCATCGGTGTGGGGGTGCCCAGTGTATAGTTTGCTCTGGGCCCTAGAACCTGCTGGGGCATATACCCAGGAGCTGGACATTCCCATGTCTACGGCAAAACCTAGCTGTCTTCATATTGCCCCTACCTGCTTCTGAATTAGGATCCCGTGGCCTTTGTTTGTTTCACCCCCTCACATCCACCAGCAAAACCTTGATTATTTAAAATGCCTGGTGAATTAGGTGATTAGAAGTGACATTTAGAGGGTTAGGTTTTAATCCAAGCTTCCCCCTTTCTTATCCCTGGTGTGCTTGAAGAGTGCAATTGACCTCTGAATCTGAGTTTTCTCACCTATCAAAATGAGGTAATAATGCCTAGCCTACCTATTCACAGCATTTTGAGAATCAGAGGGTTTTTAAACTACGTGAAAGCGCTTTGTAAACTATAAACCACTATGCAAATGTTAGTGATTATATTGAAGATGGTCATTAGTTTCTGGACCTGTGCAGAGATCATTGTACACAGACGATAAACTGAACAGGATTTAAATTAGCTAATTAAATTGGAGCTTTAAAATGCTTTTAACGAAGTCATTCAGAAGCAGCAGGGCCCAGATGCAGACATCTGAACCTCCACGCACATGAAGAGGCTTGTGTGAAGGGCGTTTCAGTTCTTGGGCTCTGTCGGCATTGACGACAATGAATACATGATGAGCTTAACCTTTATATTGATGCTGTTTGACTCTCTGGTGATGGGTTTCCATCTCTGGAGCTCTGCCACAGGGGATCTGGTATCCAAGGGCGTGTGGTTAGAACTAGATTCTAAGGGTGGTGGGAAACCATGGGAAGATTTAAAAACAGAGGAATAACCTGATCTACTTGCCTATCTCTGAGGCTAGTTTTAGCACTTTGTCATCAATTCTGTGAACTTCTCAATGGAGTTCCAATAATCCTTTTTCTGCTTACCTTCACTGGAGTTGGTATCTATTGTTTGCTTACAACTGAGAGTGAAGGGACTGCTTGATAGGGGGGCTTTCATAGTCGACCAGTGAGAAATGATGGTGGCTTGGACTGAGTATGGTGGTAAAGATGGAAAGAAGTAAATGGAATGAATTTAAGATGATGTTGGAGGAATAGGCACCAGAATTTCCTGGTGGTTCGTGTATTAGTCAGCTAGGGCTGCCTTAACAAAGTCCCACAGATGGTTGGCTTGAACAACAGAAATTTATTTGATCACATTTCTGGCAGCTAGAAGTCTAAGATCATGGTGTTGGCAGGGTTGGCCCCTTCTAAGGCCTCTCTCCTTGGCTTCTAGATGGCCATCTTATTCTGGTGTCTTTGCATGCTCTTCCTGCTGTAAGTATGCATGTCTGTGTTCAGATTTCCTCTTTCTCGTCCTTATAAGGACACATATCATATTGGATTAGGGCCCAATCTAATTACCTCATTGTAACTTAAGTACCTCTTTAAAGACCTTATTGCCAAATATCATAATATGCTGGGGTACCTGGAGTTTAGGACTTCAACATATGAATTTCAAGGGGATATGATTCAGCCCATAACATGTGGTAAGAGGGAAAGAAAAATCAAAGACAACTTGATAATTGGTTTGAAAACATTTGTACATGTTTGTCTAAGCCCATAAACGGTCTGGAAGGAAAGGCACTAAACTTTTATCGGGGCTGATCCAAGAAGTCACCTGGAATCATGTTGAGGGCAGGGGCTTCCCTTCATATTTTATACCCCCCAAATATCATTTTTGTTGTACTTCATATTTTATATACAAAACAGTGGTTGCATTATGGATAGTTATTTTTTATGTTCTGATTTTGTAAATAATATATAAAAATGCTTTAAAAAGAAAGTGGAAAATATGGGGAGGTATTTGATTAAAGGCAGAATTAGATTAATGGAAAATATTTGGGTCCATTAAAAAGTCGCAGGAACAAATAGAACTTGTTGACTAAATTCAAAAAATGTTAATATTTTGAAGGGAAAAGATGGGATGGGGAACACGGGAAGATTTTTAGTATGGAAATCAACAATCCTTTCACTTCAGAGCAGAAAATTTCACAGCCAAGCAGCAGAGCACTGTGTCCCCTTTGATAGCATTTTTTGGGGTCCACAGCTATCTAGAATTGAGGCCAGCAGCTAGTAGGAGTTTACCTACATGGAATGAGGTGTCCCCAACAGAGCTTGTGAGCAGGCTGTCCAGTCTTGCTCTCTCTCCCTGGCAATCTGGCTTTGAGGAGGCGAGAGGAAATAGGTCTCGGCTGTGGGGAGCAAGTAAGGAGCGCTGCTTACCAAGAGCTGTGGAAAAAGGTCAAGCTGCCAAACCAAGTGAGGTTTGTTAAGACTCAAAACTGAGTTGAAATAATGAATCTGCCTGCAGGCCGATTTGCTCATTTCAGATCCTGGCAGTAAAATCCTGGGGAGGTGAGCTCAAAGCAGAATCAAGTCTAGGTGGCGAAGCGGCCAAACAGCCAAGGTAGGCACAAGTGGCAGCATGAAGAAGAGGTGGCTCAGGACCCTGAAGCCGGCCTGGAGCTGGTGAGCTACGGTCTTCAGTCATAGGTAGAAGTGTGGCTTGGACAGTGAAGACTTTTTTTTTTTTTGAGATGGAGTCTTGCTCTGTCTCCCAGGCTGGAGTGCAGTGGCGTTAATCTTGGCTCTCTCTGCAACCTCTGCCTCTTGGGTTCAAGCAATTCTCCTGCCTCAGCCTCCCAAGTATCTGGGACAGATGCACACCCCCACACCTTGCTAATTTTTATGTTTTTAGTAGAGACTGGGTTTCACCATGTTGACCAGGCTGGTCTCAAATTCTTGGCCTTAAGTAATTCACCCACCTGGGCCTCCCAAAGTGCTGGGATTACAGGCATGAGCCACCACGCCCTGTGAGTGAAGACTTCTCGAGAGGAATAGACATCCTTTTTCCTTCCCAGGGAGTCCCAGAGACTCAGAGGCCCATGGGAAATAAAGACAGAAGTCTGGTGGACTCTATTCAAGATTCATCCATTCATCTGTCTGTAAGCAGACAGGGAGGGTCTTCAGGGACGATAGGAACTTAGTCAACTTGAGCAATCAGCCTGTTTTACAGCCTCTTGTCTTGAAGCCTGTTTTGTCCCAAACCCTGTGTGGAATGTGGTCACCCAGTTGGTTTGCACCAGCTCCTGACAGACCCTGGCAGATTAGACATGAACCTGAGTGAACTTTCCTCTTTACCATGCTAGAGTCCCTGCCCCCGGAGGAGCTGTAGCCTCATTACCATAACATGCGACCTATGTGCTGGTGTGATGACTCAGTACATCTCCACCACTGGGACCCTTCCTCTACATGCGCTGACACTTCCTCTCCCCTCTCCGTTGCCCCGTTAAACCCTCCTGTCACTTTCCCTCAGGGAGACGCTGTCTTGGAGAACATGCCAGTGCCCTTTTACCTGTGACAAATAGTAGAACGCTTATTGAGCAAAACCTGTGTTCTCATCAGAGTTGTTACTTGCCAGGCAAATGAACCCCGTTTTTTTTTTCTGGTAACATATTCAATCATGTATTTAGCAGTACCAGACTATAAACAAACTCTACGCCAGTGTCATTAATTCAAATTAGCTTTGGGGGAATATTTGCAAAGAAAAGCATTTTTATGAATTTCCAATGTGTAGGGTAATGAAAATGAAGCTAAAAGGGTGTTACCAACTAGAGGTTCTTTGAGGATCAGCTTTTAAGGAAAGATGACAATAATTTGTAAGTGGGATAAAAATGTTTACATGTAAATGGATGTTGCTATGGTTCTTACAGTATGTTTCTTCAAGTAGGCTAAAAAAATTGGGCTGAGATTTTGTTTATTGTCCTCATTTACTTAGCAAATTTTCTTCACAGATACCGTGAAGCTAACCTTCATCTCAGACAATGTCTGGAATACCATATATTTTAAAATAATAGATTTCCTTTTCATAAGAATTGTTTCTGTTAACTCTAACCCAATAAGAAGAAAAGTATAGCAGTAGGAAGAAAAAAAAATGTTTATACTGGTTGGTCTATATAAAAATCATAATCTAAGTTGTCTGATGTTTCGAATTATTTCAATTTGTCTTTACCAGGATGGATAAGTCAGAGTTAAAATCCAGAAGTCGCTAGAATAAAATTGTAAAGTTGAAAACATGACAACACAGTTGCAAGGCTTCACTCCGGAAGCTTCATTTGAGTTACAGAGGGCAGTGGTGGTGGGGATCGTGTTCAGAAGAACATCCTTAAGGGTTCAGAACTTGCTGAAATAAAAATACTAGGCAGAGCCGGAATACAGTTTCATGTTCATCCCAGTGGCTCAAGTTCACCCCGATGATTAATTACAGTCTTGTTTGCCTGGTGTTAATAAGGCTTCCAAGAAGCTAGGCCCCTCCTCCCCACCAAGCTCTGAAGTTATTCTTCATTTTCAAACACTGTGATAATCAACCAGAAAAAAAAATAATAACGGCTCTGGAGACCTGCTCCAACCAGCTCTCTTGCTTGTTCTCTGCATCTTTTCTCTGACCTCTTTATCTCACATGCTTCCCCCATGTGCAGTTTCACCTTAGGCTGCAGAACTCACACACACACGCGCACACACACACGCGCACACACTCACCTAAACCCCTTCTTAGCCTCTCAGAGAGCTTAGCAGAAAACAAGTCCATGCTTGTGGGGAGCTTAGGAAGGCCAGCCCAGGAAACCAAGGCTTCGGTGGCTGCTCGCCACAGCTTTCTGTTTCCTACCCTGCCAGATGGTTTCCAACCCCCTTTCAGTTCCAGAACGGCCTAAAGCCCAGGGCGGGCAGCCTGCCTCCCCGGAGTGACATCTGTGTTTCTAGGAAGGCAGTCTTCTGCTTCTCTAAGACACTCTCTACTCTTCCTGCTTTGGCCTAAAAGCCTGCACTGGGAGAACCTTGCCTTTAGCGGAAGTGATAATCCTCTTTAAAATGCAAATCTCCCTGGGAGAGGGGACAAGTTGTAGCTCATACATCCTTTACACTAGACAGGGGACGAATTTCTGAACCTGGGAGAGTATCAACTCACTTGGATCCTGTGGGCCCATAATATGGAGGGACTAAACTCTTAGCACAAAGTTAAAAGGAATCCCAGCGATGATTGATAAAATGAATTGAAGTACCCTGAGGAGAGCACTCACACGGTAGATCTGAGACTGTTCTCCTAATACTCCCATGGTGGCTCTGGTCTGCCTAACTATTGCAGTATAGTAGCTTTTTTTTTTTTTTTTTTTTAAATAACTAGACTATCTTCCTACAGAATAGTAGACAAAGATTGTTTCTGTCATGACTGTATTCTCAGTGCTGAGCATGGTGTGTCTCAAACACAGGCCCTTAAGGACTGTTTGAAGAACAAATGTAGGAATGAATGGCATGTTAGATGAAGCCTCCTTCATCAAGAGCAAATTCTAACAACTTCCCAGCATGTTTATCAAACCCGGCCACTCTGGAACAGTGACATTGGCTGTCACCTGTGTCCAAACTTGCCGGGACTTCTGAATCTGCCTTTGCACAATACCCACGAGGGCTCTTCACATCCCTCTGGGGGCTGTGCCAGGGCAGCTGCTTTCCCACCCAACTCACTCCCCAGTTGGGTTTCTGTTTTTTTTTTTTTTTTTTTTTTTTCCCAAACCTTTCCACCTGGCTTAGAGCCAGGGAGGCCTCTAAGTCACACTCAGAATTTCCATGACAGTAAATAGACTAAATGAAGGCCTTTCCAGCCCCTGAAAGAGGCCTCCTCCAATTCCGCCCTGTCTGGCAGCGTTTTTGTTCCCCCCATTTTGATACAGGCCTGTGGAAGGTCAATGACTCCTTTAAAAATAAGGAAAACATGGCCAAGCGCCCAGTTTCTAACTTGCTGACAGCGCAGTTCTCTGCAGCCGGCCCACAGTTCTCTGCTGAAGCCTTCACAGTGATTTTTCACAAAGGGCTGCAATCTATTATGCTACAGTTGACTGCCACATTCAAATGTAAAAACAGATCCTTGGATCAACACCCTATAAAAAGCCAAGAAAAATGTGGTAGTGTTCTTTCCTGGCTGGAGCCAAGAACTTTCTGAGGGAGGAATCCTTTGCAAGCCAGCAGCTCTGTACCTGTGTGGTTTCATTGTAACCTGATCGATTCAGAATCTCAGCAAACTGTGGAGGTTGCAGGTATTAGCCCCGTCATTGGGTCGATGAGGATCTAAAGATGCTGAAGGGACTAATCGCTAAATGATTTTTACCCAATCAGAGCTCTTGGAAAGACCCCTCGAGGTCTTTAATTTTATCCAGCTTCCTCCCAGTTTTCAGTCTGGACTAAGTCATTCTGGAAGATGGTGCTTTAAAACCTCTGCTCAAAACATGCTCCCGAGCTAAAATATAGCCACTTTCTTAAAATAAAACAACATGCCTTCAGCCCGGAGATCCTGGCTGAGCCCAAACAAAAACAAAGTTTCCTGCCTGGGAAGGAATGTCCAAGGGACATTGCTTACCATTGGTGCATAAAATCCACACAGGAAAAATGTTAGTTAAGAAAGATCAATTGGAATGTTTGAAGGTTTGGAAAAAAGACACCCGTATTCTCCTTCCTGTCAGCCTGTCATCTTTCTCCTGTTGTCCCCCCATTCCCCAAGTGAGGAGTGCAGTGTCACGAGTAGCTGCATAACTAGTTTCAATCTGTTTTGCTGGACTGTAACTACTGGTGGTATGCCACACTGACATTAGCCCCACAAACTCATCCCCTCCCCACAGGACTGCCAAATTACTGTTCAGATTCTGTCTGCTTTATTTGTTCACCTATTGGCAATTACCTTGCTGAGATCATTGTTTTTCTCTTCTGTATTTTTAGCTCCTGATGAAACTTGTAGCAGGATGACTATCTCCTATCTAGTCTTTGCTTTTCAGAGTTTAGCAAGCCTTGTTTCGGCTGAGTGTGTGGAAGTAACTATCACTGTGCAGCAAGATGCCTTTATGCCTGCTTCAGCCAAATATATGTTGAGATTTTGTTTTTTTTGTGAACTCCTATGTTTATCCAGATAAACATACTTATAGCACACATATGCACAAAAACACACACATATATACTTCTCCCTAGTTTAATTTTTTAAAATCAGTTTTATTGAGACGTAATTGATAAAATGTATATATTAATATGTACAATTTGATGAGTTTGGACATATGCAAACACCAATGATACCGTCACCAAAATAAAGGTAATAGACATATCCAACACCTCCAAAGGTTTATTTGTGTCCCCTCCCTCACTGTCTTGGTGGTAACATCACTTCATATAAATAAGATCTACCCTCTTTATGAATTTTTAAGTGCACAACACTCTATTGTTAACTACAGGTACTATGTTGTACAGCAGAAAAAAATACCCCATTGCATGTATATTTCACATCTTCTTATCCATTCATCTGTTGATTGACATTTGGGTTGATTCCATATCTTGGCTACTGTAAATAATTCCTAGTTTAATTTTGATCTAAATGAAATACACATTAAGTATTTAATCCTGTTCTTAGGTCCTTGGTCTGTGGTCAGAGGCCAGTACTTGTATTATATCACATTCCTTGTGTCCATCAAAGTACCTGGTACATGCTAGACACCTAATACATGTTGAATGAACAAAGAGACAAATGGATAAATAGTTTCCAGATCAATTTTCAGGCTGGGAGAAAATCTAAGAAGAAAAGAAATACCATGGAGGTGCTGCTTTCTGCTTTATCTTCTGACACTGACTTTAGGGAACTAGGGCGAAGGGGACCATATGCAGGGAATGATGGGGAGGGAGGGTACATGCAGGAATGTGTCTCCTCCAGGTCTGCACAGAGCTATATCCTTCTTGTCATTTCATTTTCATTTTCATTTTAACTATTGCCTTCTCAGAGGACCTTTCCTGACTACCTCGTCTAAAGAAGCTTTCCCACCACCCATTACCCTTCCTTTCTTAATTTCTCATATCACCTTTCTTAATTGTCTTTATAGCACTTTTCCCCATCTGAAATGATTTTACCTATTTGCTTATTTATTGTCTGTAATTTCTCTCCCCTTCCCCACAAAAAACTATTTGAAGAAAAGGACCATGTTTGTCTTTTTACTGTGGTATCCCTACTGCTTAGAAGTGTCCAGCACAGAGTAATTATTCAATGAGATTTATTAAATGGCCGAGTAAATGAATCCCCCTTTGCCTGGTTACAGAAGCCTGGAGGGAGATATCAATAGGAAGAGAGTCAAAAACTAACAGCTCAGCTTCTCCCAAACCCCTCTTTTCTCTTCATCTGTTTCCCCGGCTGGACCCCGGAGCATCTCACGTTATCTATTCTTGAATGCTCAGTTTTATGGTCTAAGCAGCTGGTGCCGATTCCCAGTGCCCTTGCTTTCTGGCTTCCACAGCTCATTCCTGACGATGTGGGCTAGGAATTGTTGCCTTTGACATGCTGACACCGCCACTCCCATCGGCACCATTGCTGAGCGGATGGTTCCCTGCCCTGTCCTGCGCGCTGCCTTCAAGCTGTCAGCCCTTTCCCACACCACACAGCTGGCACACATGGAAATGGAGCCCTGACACGCCCACATGGGTCGCAGCCTCTGGGCTGAATAGCTTACGGCTCACCCCAATCTGCCTCAGATGTTGCTCCCTGAATCATTCCTCATCTTCCTGCCATCTGTCTCCTTGTCCTGTTTTCCCACTTAGGCTCCCACAAAGGCCTTCAGCTTTGACCTTTGGCTCCTTTCCTGGGCCACAATTGGTACTTTCCCTCTGGCGACAATATGGTCAACCAGCTTAAGTTAAATGGGATGCGCCCTTCAGCCTGTTTGGTTCCTTCAATGCTGTGGCAACTCCTCCTCATCCAGTCTCCTCCAGGCTGTTCCCTTGGTCATTACAGTACTCGTCCTCCCTCACCTCTCTGCATTGGCCTGTTATGCCCAATGGCACAATCACTTTTCTGGGCACCAGATTGGACACTTTATTTCTTATGAAATGATCAGCATAAATATATACCATTTATTGTAAACTTCCTGTGTGCCAAGCATGGTAAGAAAAAAAAGAACTTTATGTGATCTTGTTTGACTATCTTAAAAGTTCTTAGAGTGAGTTATCAGTAAACTGATCTTAGGAATGAAAAAAACTAAAGCTCAGACACTGAGTAGTTTTCCTAAGGTTATGCAAATAGAAAATGGCAGAGTGAGGATTTCAACTCAGGTCTGTCTGACCCCAGAGCTAGTCTCATTACAATACTCTGCTATCTTTTTCCACTGTGCCTTTACTTCCACACCTTCTTGGCAGCTTCTCTTCTTGCTCTGGAGTGAGACAGTCCGGAATTCAAATCTCAATTCAGATGGCTACTCTGGCAATATAATCTTGGGTGAATTATTTCCTTCCTAGGCCGAGATGTGCCATGAGAAAGGCATGGGAACTGCTTGCTGACTCTCTATTACTCCTCCTCCTCCCCTTTGTCCTCTAACTACTATAATTTATTGAGTCCTTGCTGTGTGCCAGTCAATGTTCCCAGCACCTTTTTTTTTTTTTTTTTTTTGATGCAGGGTCTCATTCTGTTGCTTAGGCTGCAGTACAGTGGTGTAATCATGGCTCATTGTAGCCTTGACCTCCTGGGCTCAAGCAATCCTCCCACCTCAGCCTCCTGAGTAGCTAGGACCACAGGCATCCACCACCATGCTTAGCTAATTTGTCTTTATTTTTTGTAGAGACGAGGTCCCAGTATATTGCCCAGGCTGGCCTTGATCTCCTGGGCCCAAGTGATCCTCCTGCCTTGGCCTCCCAAAGTGCCAGGATTATAGGTGTGAGCCACTGTGCCCAGACTTTACCCGGCAAATTTACATACATTATTTCTATTTAGCCTCTACAACCTTGTAAAGTAGATATTGATAATGCAGTCACAGAGAAGCTAACGAATTATTAAAAATCATCAGCTAAAGAGTGGCCTAGTTAAGATTTGAATGCACATCTGCCTAACTCCAAAGCCTGCTTTCTTTCCCCTGACATCTTTCCATTTTTTGAGTGGGCTGATAGAATTGCTTCCCACTCTTCTCTATAATTGACTTCCCATAATCACACTATTAGTACAGTAGCAAAGGCAACCTACCAGGTATTTAAGGATTTAAGGGAAAATTTAAATGCTACTATGTCTTTTAAAAATTGAAGACGTATAGTGGTCTACCTTTCAGTGGTAAAGTTCCTGCATAGGCGACACTTGTTTTTCGATGTCATGATGTATAAGGTCAGACACCAAAAGGAGATTGTGTTTCCCCCTTTGCCGTGGTATGATTTTCTGTGTAATCACTCAGGCTTAGCCCTATTCAACTGATAAAGGTGGTGCAATCATCCTCACTTCTGATTACTCTACATAAGCTTTACGTTGCGGTATGAGAAGGTGAAATGCTACTCCACATAAACCATGCCAACTACTGACAGTCTCTATTGGATCATCTCAGAGTACAGGAAAATAATGGCCGCAGTCAGCGTCTCTGAAATATTGAGCCATCTGAAATGGCATTGTGAGCAAGAGAGGTCATCTGTGCCACCACACGATTGCCCCTTTTGCTCTTTCCACCATATCTGTTAGCAAGGACCTGGATGTGCTGCCATGCACAGCAGAGGGCTAAGCTGAGGTGCTCACATATGCTCTGGAATACCCTGCTTTATCGGAAGGAGGGTTCAGTTTTCTTAAGTGTTTTTCATGAAGAAAGCAATAACAAAGCAGAGCTATGTGTGTGGCCCATGGCCCCGTTTTCATTGGTTTTACATTATTTTCCACTTACGAATGAGCTTAATGGTGCTCACTGAAAAAGGTCTTTTGATTTTGGGAAACACTGTGATTCTCAATATTATGACAGATGGAGGAGGCTGTCAGCGTGGAGAAGGGTATTCCTTCCATTGGAATTGCCCGGGAGACATCTTCAAATTAGAATACTTTTTCCCCTTTCTCTTGCAGGGACCATTTCTTCAGTTAAGAATGACAGTACCCATAGTGAACTGATACTATATGCACACATGTTTGGGGACAGCTATTAGATATGTGGAGATAGAGAAAAAAATTAAAATATATTGTTCTAACTTTTGCATTCCTAAGGGTAGCTTTTAAAATGTGGGGCTTGGGTGAGGATGTACAGCATAATATCGGTGAGGAGGCTTAGTCTAGTGCCTAGAACGCTAGAGGCTTCGGGAGCCCCCCCACACAATGCTGTGGCGTGGACCCTGATGTTCTCAAGATAGGCAGAGGTAGAGCTAAGCACTTAGGGGCTTTGTGGACAGGAGCATGAACAAGAGGAAGCATTAGCAAGAGAGGAAGACCACTGAAGACACTGAGGTCGACAGGCTAGTTTGTAGACACGTGAGGCATCCGAATAGAGATACCCATAAATAATATGTGTATGTGGAGTGGAATACCACTGTCATGCAGGCGGGCATGATCAAAGCAGAGGATACTTTGGTTACATAAGTATATGCCAGGCCAAGTGATAATGACTAGTGGGGAGTGTTTCAATCTATACATGTTTGAGATACGAGCCTTGTGCTTTGAACCATCCCAACCCTTACATCATTAGGATCCAGACTTGCTGTTGACCTCACTCTGCACTCTGAAGTCTGAGTGAGTGATTGACCAGGAAACGAAGCTACTCCTGCCATGTTGCTGCCAGATTATTTCCTCTAGCAATTTTTATTGAAAGCCTCTGTTGGTCTCTGCTGTTAGGTATTTTCTTTCCAATAATCATCCAACCCTTTCTAACAATGTCTTCTGTACTTGGCTGCTCCACTTATTTTTCTCTTTTCCTTAGTTTGTCCTCCCACTCAAGCCATATTTCCACCTGAGTGTTGGGCGTATTTCAACCTGTTGAGACAAGGAAGATGGGGAGGGAGAAGCAGCTGACAGGAGGCTTTGCCACCGGCTCACATCTGACTAAAGGGCAAGTTACAACCTTGCCAAGCTTTCTTTCATTTTCTAATCTTTACCCTGGGGATCCAAATGCTGAGTTACTGCCCAAAGGGTTAGTGGGGAGAGGCCTTTTAAAAGCCAGTAAAATCATTTCGAGATGTCAAGGGCTGTGCCAAGGCCCAGCAACTCATGTGGTCTTTTTATTAAGCAAATAATGAACATAGTGCAGGCAGGGATGGAGGGAGGAGCCGGCAGAAGGTTTGGAGCCGATGCAGGTTTATAAAGGTTACTGAGAAGTCCTGAAAGGCAGGACAAGGTTAAAAAATAAAGCATTAATTCCAGAACTTGCACATGGAACACATGTATGAAGTGGCATTACATTCCGCAAGAGCAGGGTTTCAGCTGTGCTTTCAGTGCTACGTTGGGCAAGTTGCTTTCTCTAAGTCTCAGTTTCCTTTTGGTAAAATGGGGCTACAGCAAAATCTACCTCAAAACGTTGCCGTGAGGGTTAAAAGTGAAAACAGACCTATAAAAATTGGCACATGGTTGTGAATCCATTACTTTCTGTTCTTTTTGCCTTATTTATTTTCTTCTTTGGTGCTTATTCTGAAATTTTAGGAATCAAACTAAAAAAAATTTTTTTAAACCAAATAAAGAAATTGAATCCTGGAGGGTGAAGCAGGATGGCAAAATAGAAAGCCCCACCAATTCTCCTCCCCAAGATACCAAGTTGTACAACTATCTACACGGTAAAAACACCGTCATAAAAAGCAAAACTCAGGTGAGCACTCATAGATCTGGTTTTAACTTCGTATCGCTGAAGGAGGCACTGAGGAGATAGAGAAAACAGTCCTGAATCACCGATGCCACCTCCCCAAACTCTGGCAGTGGTGGCATGAGTTACGGGGGGAAGAACACAGTTACTGTGAGTCACTGAACTCCATGCTGGTCTGCTAGAGCAAACAGAAAAAACGGACCAAACTCCACTGATTCCCACCTGCAGAAGGAGCATTTAAACCAGCCCTAGGCAGAGGGGAATCACCAGTCCCAGTAGACTGAATTTGAGTGCTTACAAACCTTGCCACCAAGGGCTACAGCACTCTGTGTCTCTAAGTAAACTTGAAAGGCAGTCTAGGCCATAAGGACAGGCTCTCTTAGGCGAGGCCTGGGGCTGAACTAGTCCTATAGACAGCGGTCTAAGGGAGCATCTGGCATACTGAGACACCAGCTGGGGAAGCCAAGGGAGCTCTGGTCTCAACCCTCCCCTAATCCCAGGCTGCACTGCTGGTGGCTCCAAAAGACACCAAGAGACCTCTTCCTTTCTCTTGAGAACAGGAGAGGGAAGAATGAGGAGGACTTTGTCTTGCATCTTAGATGCCAGCTCAGCCAGAGTAAGATAAAGCACTGGTCAGTCATGAGGCCCTCGCTTCCAGATGACATTTCTAGACATACCCTGGGCCAGAGAGAAACTGCTGCCTTGAAAAAAAAGGGCCCAGTGCTGGCAGCATTCATCACCTGCTAACTGAAGAGTCCTTGGGCCCTGAATAACCAGTAGCCTTACCCAGGTACTACATCGAGGGCCTTGGGTGAACCTCTGAGACTTGCTGGCTTCGGATGAAACTCAGCACATTACCAGCTGTGGTGGCTATGGGGAAAAACTCCTTCTGCTTCAGAAAAGCAGAAAGAGAAGTAAAGGGGACTTGTACCTTAGGTACCAGCATGGCCACAGAGGGGTAGAGCACCAAGAGAGCTCTTATAGTCCCCAATTCTAGGACTCGACCCTTTGAAAGCATTTTTGGACCTGCCCTGGGCCATCAAGGAGCCCACTGCCCTGAAGGGTGGGTCCCAGGCCAGGCAGCATTTACAACAAGCTGCCTTTAGAGACCTTGGGTTATAAGAGAACATGAGTGATAGTCTGGCAGTACTCCTCATGGCCTGGGGTGGCGGTGGCTATGGGATAATGCTCCTCTACCTTTGAGAAAAGGAGAGAAGAGTGGGAAGGGCTGTATCATGTGGTTTGAGGGCCGGCTCAGCTGCAATACAATAGAACACCAGGTAGACTTGTGAGGTTTTTACTCTATTCACCGACTCCTGGACAGAACTTCTGGACCCAGATGGGGATTAGGGGACCTTGCCACCCTGAAGAGAAGGACACAAGCCTAGCTGGCTTTTCTACTTGCTGATGATAGAGCCCCAGGGCCTTGAGGAAACATGGGCAGTAGCCAGGGTCTGGTTATAGCAAGCCTTGGGTGAGGCCCAGTACTGTGTTGGCTTCAGGTCTGACCCAATGCAATCTTAGTATTGGTGGACACAGGGATGCTTGTGTCACTCCACCCCCAGCTTTATGTGGCTCAGAAGAGAGAAATAAGCCCTGTATGTTTGGGAAAAAGTAAGGGAAAAGAACAAGGGTCCCTGCTTGGTAATCCAGAGAATTCTCCTGGATCTTGTCCAAGATTATCAAGGTAGTACCTCTGAGTCTATAAGAACCAGAGTGTTACTGGGCATGCCCCCTAAAGCAGATACAACTTAAATCATAATACCCAAGTCATTTAAAATATCTGAGAAACCTTCCCAAGAAGGATGGGTACAAGGAAGCCCAGACACAAAGACTATAATAAATACCTAACTCTTCAAGGCCCAGACACTGAAGAATATCCAGCAGCATCAACACCATCCAGAAAAACATGACTTTGCCAAATGAACCAAACAAGCACAAGGGACCAATCCTGGGAAATAGAGACATGTGATAGAAAGTTCAAGATAGCTATTTTGAGGAAGCTCAGAGAAATGTAAGATAACACACAAAAGGAATTCAGAATTATATCAGATAAATTTAACAAAGAGAATGAAATAATTTGAAAGAATTAACCAGAAATTTTGGAGCTGTAAAATTCAAATGACATTCTGAATAATGCATCAGAGTCCTTTAATAGCAGAATTGATCAAGCAGCAGAAGAAATTAGTGAGCTTGAAGACAGGCTATTTGAAAATACACAATCAGAGGAGACAAAAGAAAAAAGAATACAAACAATGAAGCGTGCCTACAGGATCTAGTAAAGAGCCCCAAAAAGGTGAATCTAAGAGTTAAAGAGGAGGTTGAGAAAGAAATAGGGGTAGAAAGTTTATTCAAAGGGATAATAACAGAGAACTTTCCAAACCTAGAGAAAGATGTCAATATCCAAGAACAGGAAGGTTATAGAATACCAAACAGATTTAACCCTACCTACCAAGACTGAACCAGGAAGAAATCCAAAATCTGAACACACCAATAACAAGTAGAGATCAAAGCTGTAATAAAAGTCTCCGAGTAAAGAAAAGCCCAGGAACAGACAGCTTTACTGCTGAATTTTACCAAACATTTAAAGAAGAACTAATATCAATCCTACTCAATCTATTCCTAAAAATAGAGAAGGAGGAAATATTTCCAAACTCATTCCACAAGGCCAGTATAACGCTGATACCAAAACCAAAGGCACATTGGAAAAAAAGAGAAAGAAAAGAAAAGAAAACTACAAGCCAATAGCTCAGATAAATACTGATGCAAAAATTCTCAATAAAATACTTGCAAACTGAATTCAACAAGAGATTAGAAATATCATTCATCATGACCAGGTAGTATTTATTCCTGGGATGCAAGGATGGTTCAACATATGCAAGTCAATTAATGTGATATATCATATCAACAGAATGAAAGATGAAAATCTTAAGATCGTGTCAATCAGTGCTGAAAAAGCACTTGACAAAATTCAACATCCCTTCATCATAAATACACTCCAAAACCTGGGGATAGAAGGAACATACCTTAACATAACAAAAGCCATATATGACAGACCCCAGTTAGTATTACACTGAATGAGAAAAACCTGAATGTCTTTCCTCTATGATCTAGAACATGACATGGATGCCCACTGTCACCACTGTTATTCAACATAGTATTGGAATTCATAGCTAGAGCAATTAAACAAGAGAAAAATATAAAGGGCATCCAAATTAGAAAGGAAGAATTCAAGTTATCCTTGTTTGTAGATGATGCAGTCTTATATTTGCAAAAACCTAAAGATGCCACGAGAAAACTATTAGAACTGATTAGCGTATTCAGTAAAGTTTCAGGATACAAAATCAACATACAAAAATCAGTAGCATTTCTCTATACCCATAATGAACAATAAGAAAAAGAAATTTACAAAGTAATCCCATTTACAATAGCCACAAATGAAATTAAATGCCTAGGAATTAACTGAACCCAAAAAAGAAAGGTATTGTAATGAAAACTATAAAACACTGATGAAAGAAACAGAAGAGGATACCAAAAAATGGGGAAATGTTCTGTGTTCATGGGTTGGAAGAATCAATATCGTTAAAATATCCATACTTCCCAAAGCAATCTACAGATTCAGTGCAACCCCTATCAAAATACCAATGACATTCTTCACAGGTATAGAAAAAACAACCCTAAAATATATGTGGAGCCACAAAAGACTCAGAATAATCAAAGTTATCCTGAGCAAAAAGAACAAAACTGGAGGAACCATGTTACCTCTCTTCAAATTATACTGCAGGGCTGTAGTAACCAAAACAACATGGTACTGGCATAAAAACAGACACATAGATCAGTTGAACAGAAGAGAACCTGGAAACAAATCCACACATCCAGAGTGAACTCATTTTTGACAGAAGTGCCCATAACAGACAATGAGGAAAAGACAGTATCTTTAATAAATAGTATTGGGAAAACTGGATATCCACATATAAAAGAAAGAAACTAGACCTGTATCTCTTGCCATCTACAAAAATCAAATCAAAATGGATTAAAGACTTAAATCTAAAACCTATGAAACTATGAAACTACTATGAGAAAACACTGGGGAAACTCTCCAGGATATTGGTCTGGGTCTTGAGCAATATCCCACAGATACAGGTAACCAAAGCAAAAATGGACAAATGGGATCACATCAAGTTAAAAGATTCTGCACAGCAAAGGATACAATCAACAAAGTGAAGAAATAACCCAAAGAATGGGAGAAAATTTTTGCAAACTACACATCAGACAAGGGATTAATAACCAGAATATATGAGGAGATAAGCTCAATTTTCTTCTCTTCTCTCTGTAGAGCTACCTTGTTTCTTCTCACTCTGTCATCCGGTGATTCTATTTTCAATTTTTCCTCAGTTTTACTACTCTGACAGATTTAGGGCCTCTTCAATTTCACAGAAAAGAACCACCTATTTTAAAATTGAGCTCAAGAGGTATTGTTAAAGGGTGTGTCAATAGTTTATCTTTGAAAAGAGAAAGTAAATAAGCCTCAAAGTAAAGTTTTAAAAGCATCTTAAAGTTTTTAGCAGAAGGAAAATCATCTCCTCTGA
The DNA here is from genome assembly GCA_963573385.1 of Cacajao melanocephalus. Taxonomy (NCBI): domain Eukaryota; kingdom Metazoa; phylum Chordata; class Mammalia; order Primates; family Pitheciidae; genus Cacajao; species Cacajao melanocephalus. The sequence goes on from CAUYLG010026920.1 coordinate 93,878, forward strand.
GAAATTATTTTCTCTACCATTTATGAAATATTTTACTGTATTTTCTAGGCATTCAAAGATGAACCAGACATGAATTCAGTTCTCACAGAACCTCCAGACTAGGAGGGAAGAGGAAACAGGCATAGGAAAAATGACAAGGTTGCAAAGGTTGCAGTTATTTGAGCTGGCTTTTGAGAATTGTTAGGATTTTATTTTTTTCTTTTTTTAAAATTAAATTTTATTTTTAAAATTTGCATATAACAATTGTACATATTTATTGAGTACATAATGATGTTTTCATACATATCCTGTATAGTGATCAGATCAGGGTAATTAGTGTACCTATCATCTCAAATATTCATCATTTCTTTGTATTGGGAACATTCAATTTCCTCTTTCTGGCTATTTGAAACTATATAATATTGTTAACTATAATCATCTTACAGTGGTATAGAATACTCTAACTTATTCCTCCTATCTAGCTGTAACTGTGCATATTTTAACAAATCTCTCCCTATGACCCCTTCCCTCACGCTTCCCAGCCTCTAGTATCCTCTGTTCTACTTTTCCCTCTATGACATCAACTTTTTTAGCGTCTGCATATGGATGAGAACATGCAGTGTTTAGGTTTCTGTTTCTGGCTTATTTCTCTTAACATGTCCTCCAGTTTCATTCATGTTGCCATGAATGATAGTATTTAATTCTTTTTCATTGGTGGATAGTATTCTATTATGTATATATACCACATTTTCTTTATCCATTCATTAGTTGATAGACACAGGTTGATTCCATATCTCAGCTATTGTAAATAGTGCTACAATAAATATTGAAACACAGATGTTTCTTTGATATACTGATTTCCTTTCCTTTGAATAAATGACCAATATGGGATTGCTAGATAATATGATAGTTCTATTTTTAGTTTTTGTCATTGTTGTTGTTTTGAGACAGGGTCGCTTTGTCACCCAGGCTGGAATGCAGCAGCACAATCTCAGCTCACAGCAACCTCTGCCTCCCAGCTCAAACAATTATCTTGCCTCAGCCTCCCTAGTAGCTGGGATTACAGACACACACCACCACGCCTTTCTAATGTTGTATTTTTAGTAGAGAAGGATTTCACCATGTTGGTCAGGCTGGTCTCAAACGCCTTACCTCAAGTAATCCACCTGCCTTGGCCTCCCAAAATATTGGGATTACAGGCGTGAGCCACTGTACCTGGCTTCTTATGTTATTTTTAAACAAAAAATGTTGAAACATCCATGAAAGGGAGCAGTAAGATTTAAGTTTGAAAAGTATGCTTGGTTCAGATATAAATAAACGGATAAATGAATCACACCCAGGAGTAAAAATATTGAGTTGAAATAGCACCAAAAGGGATTTAGGTACTTATGAAAATGCCTGTTCATCATAAAGGCTTTTAGCCCTTGAAGTGGGTTATCAACAAATGTAATGGAAAGTCTTAAGTGTGGGATTCTAAGAACAGGACAGACCTAGCTCAATGATGATATACAAACAGTCATGCCTGGAACAGGGATGAACATGAGGGAAGAAGGAGGGCTGTTTGAAATCTAAGACTTCTTGAGGCCGCATTCTGGATATAATATGGTGTTAAAAAAACAGAGATTCTGAAGTCAGATGGTATGGGGTTGGAGGTTTTTTTTAGGTTCCCCAAATTCAAAATGGGGCTGAAATATGGTTCTTGTGGCTATTCAATGCCATAACATATTGAAAGCAATTATCTCAAGATTGTTTGTGTAACTAGACATTCAAAAAATGCTAGCACACATCAGTTTTTTTCATAATGTTTGAATACGATAATAAAGCAATTGCTTCTTTTAAAAATCTCACTTTTGCAAGCCCCAAATTCATGTATTTTCTCTTTTATGCCTACTTTTAGTTGTTGACACCTAAAGAGCATTGGTTTCATTTAAAAGTTAAATCTGTCACCATCATGCAATATACAAAAGTAGATCTTTTGCAAATACACTACCATCCATGTCCTTAGATTTTGAAAACCTATTTCACTTAATAATAGCATTTTAGGTATCAGTGACAACTATCCTCTAATCATGTGGATTTTTATTCTCACGTCAAATACCCATGAAGACTGAGCATTTTTCAAGTACTGGGCTTCGCTTTATATTTGTTATTAAGAGAAAGGGGTGGTGGGACCTGGACTATGGTTTCCCACATAGGTGATGTTACTCAACATATGGAATCCATTCTCTTCTTGTTCATTTGAAGCACAGGAAACAGTTTCATCATATGGTGTTTTGATCTGAAGAGTCCTAGAAAGGGTGAGAGTTCTCTGTGGAATTGTAACTAGGAACAGAATTTAGTGGGTGGGCAGTCGTAGTCCCAAAGGGTTTTAGTGTGGTAAAAATAAAAATAAAAAAAAAGAAAAAACAAGTGAGAGGAGCAATTCTGGTATTAAATAATTAATAACAAAAAGCCAAGGGAGGAAAATACTTTAGGGATGAGTAGCTGAGACTATACCAAGCCCCATATGATTTAGGAGTAGAACTGAGATGAATTGTAGCATTTCTAAATTTTTTTCTTTTTTTTGAGACAGAGTCTCGCTCTATTGCCAGGCTAGAATGCAGTGGTGCGATCCTGGCTCACTGCAACTTCCGTTTTCCAGTTTCAAGCAATTCTCCTGCCTCAGCCTCCCGAGTAGCTGGGACTACAGGCACGCACCACCACGCCCGGCTAATTTTTTGTACTTTTAGTAGAGGTGGGGTTTCACCATGTTGGGCATTTCTAAATTTTATGTCAGTTTATTAGAATTTAGAGCTGAGAACATGGGACTTCGATAGGTAAACTCATTTTCCCAAAGTAACCTAACTATTTAATGGAGGATCTCAAGTTAGAACCCAGACTTCTGTAGCCCAGTTCAGATCACCATCCTCTGTACCTAAGTATATTTGGGAATTTGGAGATACTGTTAAAAAAATAAAAAGGTGTATGTAGGCAGAATGAGGTGAAGCCCTCTTCTCTCCTGATTAGTCTAGGCAGTTTTCCTGGTTTAGTTTTAAGATTATGACTGTTTTAGTGTCATATATATATATATATATATACACACATACATATATATATATGACACTGATACATATATATATACATATATATGCACATATATATATACACATATACATATATATATATATACATACACACACACACACACACACACACATATGTTCCTGGACAATGTTTTTGGTAGCATTTTTCAGCAAAGCATGTTATAAAATCACTTCTGACAATTCTGTTCCTGGTCAGAATGCCTGAAAACTGCACTGACTCCAGATTTCTAGCATGGCCAAGAGACCTGGATGTAGCCATTTTTAAAGTGTTTTATCCATTGGGCACAAGCAGTGCCATCTGCCTCAGCAACTCCATGTACCTACACTTTTAGAGACACATCTGCAGAGCCAACAGTTTGCCCCATGGCTATAACAGACTTCCTATACCCTCACTTCCCCAGTCTGACTTATCCAGGGCTATCTAATTAGCTCCTCTATGTCCTACTCAAGTCTTTATTCTCTCCACGATACCAGAGAACAGAAAAAGATTGTATTTGTACACGTTCTAGTAGGAAAGGTGTGCTGTAGCACAATCTAATTTCACAGAACTGGGACTCTATCCTGGGCCAGGATCACAGGCCATGCATCAGAAGGTTAAAAACTTGGGTAAGATATGGCTTCTTTTCTCAAGGTGTGCTGTAGTACAATGTAATTTCACAAAACTGCAACTCTCTCCTGGGGCCAGGATCACCAGCCATGTATTAGAAGGTTAAAAACTTGGATAAGATATGGCTTCTTCTCTCAAGGGAATTATAATGTCATAGGCAGAATTATAAATGCCATATGAGAAGACAAAATGCTATAGGGGTGGAGTGAAGTGATAAAAACGAATAAATCACATCAAGTTGAAAGGATTTCAAATGATTTTGTTCAGAATGTAGCACTGACATGGCTTTTGAAGGATGTATAGGATTTTATAGGCTCAATGGCCAGAGGAATGGAGGAGAGATGTTCTAGACAGACGGAGAAGCAAGGCCAAGAATCAGCAGCAGTGAACTTTGGGCCACGGTCAAGAAACACTGAATAGTTTAGCTGGACCAAAATTTTGGGTGACAATGGGAAAGAAATGGGAGATAAGAAAAGATGGTTAGAATCATATTGAAAGAGTTGAACCTTGAAGGTTTTTGATGAGAAAAGTTCTTGAAAAAGAGATTCAAAAATTTTAAATTACTCTGAGGATGAGGTTAAGACAATGTGTTCATTCAGGTGCCTGGGAGGGTGGCCATAATGAATGATCTGAGCTAGACGTGTGGGAAACCACTTGTTCACATTCGGAGTGCTGGAGCTAGAGTCTGGGCACAGCCTCTGTGGAAATGAGCCTCTGTGGAAATGCCGAGGGAGACTTGGTTGTTTTGGAATGTTTGACCTTACCTGGTTCTGTTCCGGATTTCTGTCGTTGCTAATTTCTTTTCCCTCCTCCTTTTTGGTTTACTTCGATGGCTTAGTGAACATGGTACAAGATGTTCTGAAGGAACAAATCTTGCTGCTGCTAAAAACACAGTACACCACTCCCAAAAGCTGCATCCTGTACAGTTTGAATGTCGTGAGTACTTAGAAGCTCTTTTCATGATGAAAGCCCTTAGGTGAATTTTGAGTTTGCGTTTTTGAATTTAACCAAAGAAGTGGAAGACTGCAAGAGCAAAGTTACCTGAATGACAGGATGCACTTTGTTAAAACTAAATCAGTGTGATTTAGTTGTATTTATGTGGATACTAAAAAGGTACTCCATGTTACTATATTTTAGGAAAACAAAAACACACAACACACCAGTAATCTGAGAGCCTTCTAGCATTTTCTTCCCTAAAATGAAGTAGGACAATAAAAATGTCTTTGAACAGGACTTAATTTACACTTTAGGAAAGTTGACATGCTGTTAACTATAGAAAGACCAGGCAAAATAATCAAGCTGATCCCAGATGAAAACTATGCAAACACAAGGGAAGAATTGTGTGTGCTTTTGTAAAGAAATGACCCAGTAAACAGCGTTGCACAGCGTTGCACTCCGTGTTCTACCACTTTACAAAATGTAAGTCTTTGGTGTTTTTTAAAGTTATGCCATGCACAAGTTACTCTTTTCTAAATTGCTCTGGGACATAGTAGGGACTCAGTTGATCTTTTGTTGAGGGGATGAGTGGAATCCTGATGCATCTAATAATTTTTAAAAGATCAGAAGCTTTAGGTGGAAGTGTAAGCAAAGTAAATAGATCAGAAAAGTTATATAAGTATGTTATAAGGGACTGGGTAAAACGTCAGCACTTGGAAAGTTTCAGCAGCTGTTGGGAAATGCAGCCAGAACAGCCATAGTGGGTTCCCAGGGGAAGAAGAAAGGCCACTCCCTTGCCACAGCATTAAGCACCTGTTTTAGTAATCAGTGTCGGCCTGGGGCTTTGCAGCTAACTTTTAGCCCTGAAAGCACCCATTGGTTTATAAAGCCTTAGGTACTTTGGGGAGACCCAGGATTAAAGTATCTGATTTATTTTAGTCAACGTTTGCATATTCCAAAGGGCAGGTATCTGTATTTTTGCTGTATTCTCTCTTTGTCTGTGGGGTATAGCTCATTATCTTCTAGGAACCTCCATGCCCTGTGTAGAGTTTTAGAGGATGTACACTAGATGCAGACACATTATTATATTTAATCCATACTACAACCCTCTCTTCCTTATCTTATAAAGGATCAGAGAGGTTACCTGACTTGGCCAAGGTCACCCAGCTAGAAGGTGACATAGCTGAAATTCCAACCCAATATTCTTGGCTTAAGTACAGTATTTTCGTCTGTTGCACGGTGAGATGCAGGTTTCATTTTACCTTCACCTCCAGGGCAGCAGGGCCTTTCCTGCTTCTGCACTTTGGCGTCAGATTGACTGATTGGGGATCAAATTCCAGCTTCACTACTTCTTGCCACATGACCTGAGGCAACATGCTTAAGTTTTCCCAACCTCCATTTCCTTCTCTGTTGATGAGGCTCATGATTCCTCTTCACAGGATTTTCCTTCCTTTACATAAAGCTGAAGGCCACCTGTGTTGGAAAAAGACTGAGTTAAGGTATTACATGCAAGTTTGTACAAGGCAAACTCTTCTTTATTGCAGCAGCACTGTGCTTGCTCTAAGCCCTGGATTTGAGAGAGAAGCAAAGCTCTGGGAGGGAGAAGTTAAAGCCTCCAGTTGGTTAATTTCCAGCAGTAAAGTCAACTCTCCCTGCGCCCCTTCCCTGTCTAGGAAAAGGCCATACTAACACGTGTCCTAGGGGTGATCTGAGTATTCACTGAGATTGTGCATATAAAAGCTGTCAGGTCTCCACATGCAAGCCTGGAGCCTGAAAGTCTGAAGTCCTGCTAGCCTCAGCTGAAGTCTCCCACCCTCTGCCTGCATTTGCCATTGTCCCTAATCTCCCAGCAGAGCTTCCCACAAGCCCCTCACCCAACCCTGCCACTTAATTGTTCTTATGATAATGTAAATACCTTTCACCCAACCCTGCCATCTTAACTGTTGTTATGATAATGTAAATACTTCTCACCCAACCCCGCCATCTTAACTGTTCTTATGATAATGTAAATACCTCTCACCCAGCCCTGCCATTGTAACTGAACTTGTATACTCCTTGCCCCTACCCCCACCACTGTAACTAAACTTACTCTGCAACCTCCACCCCCCCAAAAAACTACCCAAACCTATAAAACCAACTCCTATCCCACTGCCCTTTGATAATGCCCTTTTCAGCCTTAACCCACCTGCACCCAGGTGAATAAACAGCCATGTTGCTCACACAAAGCCTGTTTGGAAGGTCTCTTCATTCAAAGTGCATGGTTTTTTCAACATTTGGTGCCGAAACCCGGGACAGGGGGACTCCTATGGGAGACCAAACCCCCATCCCTGTTCTTGTGCTCCCTCCATGAAGAGATCTACCCACCGACCTGGGGTCATCAGACCAGCCCACAGATGCGCACCACCGGCTATTTTGGTAAGCAGTCTCTCTTGTTTGCTTTCCCATCCTTTTGTCTTTTCCTTTCCACTTCCTCCCCCTTTCAGTTTCCTCCTTTTTCCACCACAAAGACAAGGAAAACCAGGTAAACCAGGTTCTTCTGTGAGGTTCATGACCGGAAAAGCCTACACAGGTCACAGATCCAGGGACCCGGTTTCCCCAGGGGTTTGACTATTGTGGAGACGTTCACCACCCTGATCACTTGCCCACCAGGCACATGGCCGATATTGATGGCAGGTCAATGTACAGAATGCTCTCTTTGACCACCCACCAAAGACGAGGTTCAACCCAGGCTCAACTAGGAACGCCTTTTGAGTGGTTGGATTGCATGCCTATTTTCCTTGTCTCTGCTGCCTTTCCAGAAGCATGGGCAATCATCCATCCTGTATCCCTCCCTCCTCTCCCATGGCCTGTGCTCTAAAGAACCTCAAGCCTCTTCAACTGTCTCCTGACCTAAAACCCAAACGTCTCATCTTCTTCTGTAACACTGCATGGCCACAATACAAGTTAAACAACGGCTCCAATTGGCCAAAAAATGGCACTTTCAACCTCTCTATTTTACAAAATTTAAACAATTTTCATCACAACAAGGGCAAATGGTCTGAAATTCTCTATGTCCAGGCATTTTTTTACACACTAATCCCTCCCTAATGTCGACTCCCAGTTTATAGTTTGGTCCTGCAGCTACCTCCTCTGCCCTCCCCAACAATTCCCCCTTCCAGAGGTGGCTGGAGCCAAAGGCATAGTTAGGGTGCACATTCCTTTTCCTTTATCCAGCATTTCCAAATTGGCCACCAGTTAGGCTCCTTTTAATCAAATCCTCCACTACTTAACCCAGTCCTATAATCTCACCTGGAGTAACTTAAATGTCATCCTTACTTCTACTCTCACCCCTAAAAAATGCTTAATTTGCATTTTATCACCCAATCAACCCCAACATTACAAAAAGGTACAAAAATTAAAATCTAGCCCTCAAACCTCACAACAGGAATTAAGCAACCTCACCTTCAAAGTGTTCAATAACAGGGACAAATCTGCCCAGTGGCAGCACATCTCAGAACTACAGATGCTTCCCTCTTCTGTGAGACAAACCCCAGCCACACCACCGGCTCACAGACACTTTGGAGCGCCCATACTGCAGCGCGTCCAGCTGCTCCTCCTGGACCTTGCTTCAAGTGCCGGAAACCTGGCCAATGGGCGAAGAAATGCCTGCAGGCCAGGATTTCTTCTAAGCCCTGCCTCGTCTGTGTGGGCCCCCCACCCCCCACAGAAAGTCAACTGTCTGACTCACGTCACTGCTCCCAGAGCTCCTGAAGCTCCAATCCTCGGCTTGGTGGCCAAAGATTAACGCTGCCCCAGCATCTTGGAAGCCCCCTGGACCATCACGGTGCCAAACTTCGGGTAACCCTTATGGTAAAGGGTAAGTCCATCCCCTTCTTGATCAGCACAGACCCGCCCACTCCACGCCGCCTTCTTTTCAAGGACCCGTCTCCTTGGCCTCCAGAACCGTTGTGGGAATTGACGGCAAGGCCTCCAGGCCTCTCAAAACTCCCCAGGTCTGGCATCAATTAGGCCAGCACTCCTTTCCACATTCTTTCCTAATTATCCCCACTTGTCCAGTTCCCCTGTTAGGCTGAGATATCCTAGCAAAATTGTCTGCCTCCTTAACTGTTCCTGGGCTACAGCCACACCTCATTGCCGCCCTCCTCCCCAAACCCGTACCTCCCCAAATAGCTCCCCTTAAGTTCCCCAACCTTAACCCTAGGGTATAAAACACCGCCTTCCCATCCCCTGCTACAAGTCACTCACCCCTCATCATCCCCTTAAAACCTAACCACCCTTACCCTGCCCAGCCCCAGTACCCCATCCCACACAGGCTTTAAAAGTAAAGCCTGTTATCACCCATCTATTGCAACATGGCCTTTTAATTCGCCCTCCTGCTTCTTCAGCATCTATACTCAAAGGGGTATCGTGTATCCCCTTCCAAAGCCCAAATTTCTTCCCCATCTGTTATAATCTTTCACCAGCATACACACGCTGCCCCTGCCAACCGTATCCAGTTAATTTCCCAAACCCCAACCCCATCCACCAAACAGCAGCTTCTCTCCTTCCTGGGTGTGGTTGCTACTTTCACCTCTGGATACCAGGTTTTGCTATTCTAACTAAGCCATTGTATAAACTCACTAAAGAAAACTTATCCAACCCTATCAATCCTAAATCCTTTCCTCACTCCTCCTTTTGCTCCTTAAAACACAGCTCTAAAAACTGCTCCCTCCCTAGCTCTCCCCAACCTGTCTCCACAGCTAAAATCCAGGGCTATGCAGTTGGGATTCTCACATAGAAGCCAGGCCCGTGGCCTGTAGCCTTTTTATCCAAACAACTTAGCCTAACAGTCCTGGGCTGGCCCTCATGACAAGGCGCAGCAGCTGCCACCCTAATACTCTTAAAATCCCTCAAAATCACAGGCTATGCCCCATTTACCCTCTAGTTCTCACAACCCCCAAAGTTTTCTCTTTACACCTCACACACTTACTTTCAGCCCCTCGCCTTTTCCACCTTTATGCAGTCGCCCCTACTACTTAAACCACACCTCAAAAAGTCTGTTTCTAGTATTTTCTGTCTAACTGTGCCCAAATTCACTGCACTCATTTACTTTTACATGCCCTGCTTTTGTTTAAGTTGCTGGTTTACATGTATCCTCCAGGCAATTACAGCTAATATTTCACTGTTAATCCGGCTCCCGTTCTCTGCTCAAACCGAATCTTGTTGATAAAAGTGGTTGTTTACAAATATCACACACTTCCTCATACACTGTAAAAACAAAAGCTCTCCCTCCACAGTTAACCTTCTCTAATACTATCTTTCTCCTTCTCTTATTTAAACCCTATGTTTTTCCAATTAATCTCTCAATTTCTACAAAATTGTATACAAGCAATAACCAATCGGTCAATACAACAAATTCTCCTTCTAACAACCCCACAATACTACCCCTTTCCCCAAAATCTCCCAGCATTCTAAATTCTTTCCCATTTTTAGGTTTCCACCCCACCCCCAATCCACTGGAAGAAGCCTTGAGAAACTTCTCCCCCACCCCCTAAAACCTGTTATCACCCCCTCTTCTCTAATTCTTTCTCTCTATATATAAGAAGACAGGTATGTCAGGTCTCCATATGCAAGCCTGGAGCCTGAAAGTCTGAAGTCCTGCTTGTCTCAGCCGAAGTCTCCCACCCCCTGCCTGCATTCCCCATTGTCCCTGATCACTCAGCGGAGCCTCCCCAACAAGCCCGTCACCCAACCCTGCCATCTTAACTGTTCTCATGATAATGTAAATACCTCTCACCCAACCCCACCACTGTAACTGAACTTACTCTGCAACACCCCTGCCCCCCAAAAAAATACCCAAACCTATAAAACTATCCCACTGCCCTTTGCTAATGCCCTTTTTGGCCCTGACCCACCTGCACCCCGGTGAATAAACAGCCATGTTGCTCACACAAAGCCTGTTTGGAAGGTCTCTTCATTCAAAACGCAAGTTTTTTCAACAGAATCCAGCTAGACACTCGTTAGTGATGAAATGGATAAAGGAAATGTGGTACATAGATGCCATGGAATACTATGCAGTCATAAAAAAGAACAAAGTCATGTCCTTTGAAGCAACACATGTAGAACTGGAGGCCATTATCTTAAGCGAATTAAAGCAAGAACAATCAAATGCCACATGTTCTCATTTTTAAGTGGGAGCTAAATATTGAGTATACATGGTTATAAAGAATGGAACAATAGATACCAGGGCCTATTTGAAGGTGGAGGGTTGAAGGAGAGTGAGGTATGAAAAACCACCTCTAAGGTACTATGTTTATTACCTGGGTGATGAAATAACCTATACAAAACCCCTGCAACATGCAATTTACCCATGTAACAAACCTGTATACGTACCCCTTGAACCTGAAATAAAAGTTGGAAAGAAAAAAAGTGATTTTAAAAAATATATGTAGGTACTGTGGGCCAGGTACTGTGACTCATGTCTGTAATCCCAACACTTTGAGAGGCTAAGGTGAAAGGATCAGTTGAGCCCAGAGTTCGAGATGAGCCTGGGCAACATAGGGAGACCGTGTCTCTATGAAAAGTAAGAAATTCATCAAGTGTGGTGGTACATACCTGTAATCGCAGATAGGAGGCTTGGAGGATCACTGGAGCCTAGGAGATTGATACCGCAGTGAATCATGATTATTCTACTGCACTCCTGCCTGGGAAAGACAGCAAGACCCTATCTCAAAATCAAACAAACAAAAAATGTGATTTATTGCGTACAACTCAATCCTCCCTCTTGACAATATGCTACACCCGATGGAAAAAATTAATCTCTATCTTGACCTCCAAAACCACAGATTAGTTTTGCTTCATTTTAACTTCATGCAATTTAATCATAGAATATGTACACCTTTTATGTAACTTCTTTGGTTCAGTTATGTTCAGGAAATTAATCCATATTTTACATGTAACTGTACATTGTTTATTCCCATTTCTGAAGAGTATTCAGTTTAGCCATTCTGGCATGGTGGCTTTAATTTACATTTCCATACTGACTAAGGATGTTAAGCATGGTTTCTTATGAGCTCTTGATCTAAATAATTGGATATTCTTCCACTCTATTGGCAGCATTTTCACTCTCTTAATGGCGTATTTTTGATAAACGGTAGTTCTACATTTTAAAATAGTCTGATTTATCATTTTTTCTTTTGTGATTTTTACCTTTTTTAATAAACAAAATTACTGCCTACTCCAAGAGCAGTAAGATGTTTTCTTATGTTTTCTTTGTAAAACATGCATTGTTTACCTTTGTGAAAGAAAAATAGATCTCAGACCCCCAAATTACTAAGCCAAGGGAAAATTCAAGCTGGGAACTATGTCACGCAAACCTGCCTTCCATTATATTCCTAAATAAGATAGTGACAAAGATAAAAAGCTACATATCTCCCCCACAGGGAATTTCTTTGTAGACAAAGGACAGACAGAACTCAAAGTCATCCCTCTGAGGCTCACCTGAGACAAATGCATATCAGATTACTTTCTCTACTCTATTGTTTCTATAAAAACGTAGATTCACTGAGCCAGATCAAATTGTGTATTCGTGTATTCAGTGGAAGGCTGATCAAGGACTCAAAAGAATGCAATCTTTTGCCGCCCCCTCCCGCCGCACCCCCCCCACCCCGCCCCTCTCTTCAAGTTTTTCTGCCTTGCTGCTCCTAACCAATATTACACATAGGGATTGATGTCTCATGTCTCCCTAAAATGTGTGAAAGTAAGCTTGACCCCTGACCACCTTGAGCACATGTCTTCAAAACCTCCTGAGGCTGTGTCAGGGGCCATGTCCTTAACTTTGGCAAAATAGTCTTTCTAAATTGAATGAGAACTGCCTCAGATACCTTTGGGTTTACACTTTCCCATTCAGATCAGCAATCCACCTGGAAATGATTTTTGTATATACATGAGCATGTTTTAGTTTTAGTTTTTCTTATTTTGGCTTGTTTTTGCTATCGAACTCTAGCTGAACTAAATTGTGGTCAAGAAACATTCTGTATTATTTCAGTCCTTTGAATTCGATGAATATGCCTTATGACCAGTATATGGCTAATTGCTATTAAGTACTCCTTGGGACAATAAAAATAATGTGCATTCTGCGTTATTCTATTAAGCCTTATATTCTATATATATCAATGATGTTAAGTGTTTTCATGCCTTCTTTCCTATCTTTTCTGTTTCCAACCTTTCTGTATTTTCTCTTTACATATATCTCTTAAATAGTGTAAAATCGAGTTTTGTTTTTTGTCTAGGCAGATAACAACTGTCTTTATTTAGTCCATTTACATCAAACATTTTTAATATTTGGCTTTAAATCTGCAATCTTGCTCTGTATTTCCTATTTGTCTTATGTAGTCTTATATATTTTAATCTCTTTTCTCACCTTCTTTCATATTAAAATTATTTTATCTTTTCCCCCAAATTAACTCAGCATTTATACCTCTTTTACTGTAGTTTACTGACTTTCCTGAGAAACATGTACTAGAAATAATTGATACTCTCTTCTGAGACAATGTAAGCACTGCAGAACACGTTTCCCTTCAAAGTATATGCGTTTGTAATTTAATTGCGCACATATTATAAGCCCCCTGAGAGAATATATTCTTTTTTGCAGTTGGTATTCACTTAAATTTACCTGCATATTTTATCATTTATTTTGATTTAACCCAACTTTCAGAACTAATATATTTTTTTTTTTTTGGCTATCCACATGACAAACTATTAACAGCTGTTTTGCTACTGATGCACCCTTAGACTTGTTACTGGTGGCAGGTATCTGAGTTTCCAACGGCAAATCTGTTTGGGTCTGCAGCAACCTGAATTCTCATCTCCTCTGAAGAAAGAATTCAATTTAGGGGCATAAGGCAGAAAAAGAAACAGAGGCACGTTTTAGAGCAGGAGTGGAAGTTTATTAAAAAGGCTTTAGAATAGGAAAGAAAGAGAAGAACACTTGGAAGAGATCCAAGTGGGCGACTTAAAGAACAAGTGTCACATTTAACTGGGATCCTAGGACTTTATAGGCTGGCATCTTATGTCCTTTTTTGTGATTCCTTTCTTAGGGTGGGCTGCCCACATGTGCAGTGCCTTCCAGACCCTGGGGAAGTGAGCATGCGCAGTGTGTTTAAGAAGTTTTACACAAGCCCATCTGAGGCTTTCCTCTCTTTTCTTGTGGAGTGGCCCCAGAAGGTCATACTCTGACATTTTGTTTCTTCATGCACATGCCTGCGAAGTTGCTTCTTCCTGGCAGCCACATAATTTTAACATTTTAATGTTAATAGCTTTGGATCATAAGGACATTGTCTCTCCCTGGCGCAGTAGCACAAGCTGCCAAATTATCATTTTTAGAGAAGCAGTGTGATAATTGCCAACCCTTACCTGACATTGCTAGTGGGGAGGGGTGAAGAGCCCTCTCCTGCCATGCTCATGCCTGTCTAAGTACCTGTAATAGACCCACAGTGTTCCCGTCTGATTTCAACCCAATCACAAGGAATTTACCAGAGCACACTATTTGGTGACATTTATTTCAAGTTAATTTTCCATAGACCCAGGAATCTTCCAAAAGTACTGCCTAATCTGTTAGATACCTATTCTGGACTGCAAATGCCTACACAGCAGAAGGATGCCAGAAACCAGGCTCTTCTCTCTAGATTTTTGGTTTCTTCCAGGTATTGGTGCCATAATTATTTCCTACCTTATTAAGTTATCTGATGACATAAGGAAAATATTTCATATATTTTCTTTAGCTTTTTGTTATGCTCTTTGGGAAGTCTGGTTCAAAATATTCAGTTTGCCATTAGCAGAAGTCTATAATCACCTTTTACACTTTTTGCAAGACTTTCTCTCTCAATTGGACTAGTTCTCTAAGAATTATCTTATTTTCTGTTGTACTTCTAAGTACCTGCCTAGCACTTAGTAGGCAAATAGTCAGCATTGTTAAACAAATTCTTCACTTTACTCAAATAGCCCCAAAGAAAATACTACAATATATCAATAGTGCTATCTCAAACATCCATACATTTAGAGATGAATCTGGATGAAGATAGACACAGTATTCTATGGCTATGTTTTTATAATTTATATAATTATCTAGGATACCAAGGCGTCATTAAAGATATTGCAAGCAAAAGCTCAATTTACATTTCTAATGAAGCTTAGTGGCTATTAAGAAATGGAGGCGCATTGTGGTAAGTGTTTAATTTTATACTGATATTTTAAACTAGGCAGAACCAAATAATTATTTTTTGTGTGATAATACCAATAATTTTTTCACCCAGGAATCAGTTTTATGAGAAACAGCCTATAAATCTGTAGATAAAAGGAAAGATGAGTGAAAAATCAAAATGGGAAAGCACATCTGTTGCAAAATTGAGAAAATCTGAGTAAAATAATCTGACAATTTAAGCCAAATATAATCATTTATTGATTCTACTTGCTATATAGACTACATAAGTCATGGTTCATTGCCTATAATGGGCAGGTATGACACTGTTTTCCAGCCACTTTATAATATAACCCCTCCTCCCACTCATTCAATAAATATGATTACAGTAGGAGCTGCCTGGTTTTTTTTAACGTCCTTTCTTTCCCTTTTATTTTCTTTCTCCATTTCAACCCTCCCTCCTTCTTTCTTTTCCTTCTCCCTCTCTTCCTCCTCCTTGTCTTCTTTCTTCTACTTTACTTCCTTCTCTTTCCTCTCTATTTATTATTGTTCCTTTAATTCCTTTACTCATTACAAAAACACTAGGTACTTATTCCAATTCAAGTTGTGTCACTCGGGCAAGTCTCTGCACATTTGTTGTCATAGTTCACTAATCTCTAAAACAAAATTATTAGAAAAATGATGTTTAATGTGTCTCCTAGTTATAACAGTCTGTAAGTCTATGAATGCTCCATGTTCCTAAAAAGACCCTATCTCTCTGGCCACAATTGTTTGTCCAGTTTTGGGCACATGATCCAAGCTGAACAACTGATTCCCTTCTCTGCAATTGTTGGACTTGGAACCAGAGATAGCAGCACTTTGTAATGCTTTCTCTTTGGAGGTTAAATTGAAAGACGTACAACTTTAAAACTGCTTGTAGTCAACTTTGCTGCTAAGTTAAGAAAGTCTGAAAAGAAAGGGAGAAACAATGTGATCATTCAAGAAGAAACAGAGATGAAAGCCCAAGTCCCTGATGTCATCTGAGTTCCAGTATTCACTAGCTGTCACTAGTTCTAGTGTCCCTTGGGTCCAAATATAGCCCTCTCTTCTTTCTGGTCTGGTTTCTCTAACATGACCTAGGGTTATTCCAATAAATTACTTTTTTCCCTGAGATCACTAAAATTGGATTTCTGTGTCTTTAAACTTGAGAAAACTTAAAAATCTTAAGATAAAAAACTGTATTTTAATCATTGTGGCTATATTTTTCTTGAGAAATGTTATTTAAATCTAGCTTCCTCTTATGTTTTTATATCACCTTATGATGACTGTCTGCTCACATTTTCACATGCTATCTGCCATTAACTCCAGTCAGTGCCAAGGGGACATAATCCAGCTTTGTCTTTAATATGACACTATTCAATTTTCAGAGAAACAGTGAAGATTTCTCAAAAAGCTTTTGGTTTATAAGATATTCCTTTAATGTCACATTCACGTAATTTCATACTTGGTTCTATTAATGTACAGAGTAAGAATTATTTCTTGAGTTTTGCAAATATTTCCTGAACATTTTGTTACGTGATGGAGCTATATACTATTAAAATGTAGCAACTGCAATCACAGTAACACTAGTCATCTGTTTCAAAACAAATTCTTTAACTCCATATGTACACAAATTATGCTATTGGTAAATAAAAAAGTTAGAGACCCAATACTATGCCATTTATATAACGTGTGAAGAATATCAGAGGCTGAGATGTCTTGTCATAGCACATCTAGTACTAATTATGTAACTTAGATTAAATCCTTTTACCTTTTAAGGGTCCCAATTTCTTTTCTTCTGCAAGGTAATATTAATAATATCACCTTATCTCCTTCAAAAACTTTTTGTAAAAGAGCTCAGGCAGCAGTGGGATATGATGGAAGATTTATGTCATTAAATTTTTACCAGCATAGACAATTACCCAAATATTTTAAATTTCAATTGTATAAAAACAATTCTGTAGTTTTGATAATCTATTCTTATATATTTCATTCTCAATCCTGATATATGAGATAGATTTAGAAGATTAAGTCACAGGATACACGGGAAAATTTGATTTAAAAATATCTAATGTATGATCCAATTTTCTTAAGCCATTTGCATAACTTGCTGAAAAATAGAATACTGGAAAGGGCTCAGATAAAGGATTTAGATAAAGAAATACAATCAAGAGTTACTATTAGAAGATCTTATATTATGAATCAGTAACTTTACAAATATTGCTTACCATTTGACAACCCAGAAAGATAAGAAATATTATCTCAACTTTACACAGAAGGAAATTCAGATTAGAAAGATTAAATCATTTGCCAAATTTATATACCTACTTATTCACTGAGCTGGGATTCAGCTCCTCTCCAGCTCATTACACTACAGAGAACAGCTTTTTCTATTTTGTGACACAGACCCGAATCTCTAGACATCACTATCTACGCCTTATCCTCTGTAATTAGTTTATAATTTCTTTTGGAGTATATAAATGAAATAATTAATGAAAGAATTCATATGTACATAAACGAATTGATATAATTATATGTAAAAACAAATACAGAAAATTTTACTTTTTCAAGGATTATACAATACTCGGAGAATTGAGGAATGTGTATGATTTTGTAATGATACACATTGTACAACTGTATGACATTCTGGGAAAAGACCAAACAATGGAGACAGTAAAATGATAATTGATTTTCCAGAGCTCATGGAAGAAAGGGATGGAGGAACAGGTGGAAAAAAGTGAAGTTTTAAGACAGTAAAAACTATTTTGTAGGATATTGTAATGAATACATGCCATTATACATTTGTGAATGTGTATCATTACACATACATTGCACATTGCACATTTCTTTTTTTTTTTTAATTTTACTTTAAGTTCTGGGGTACATGTGTAGATCTTGCAGGATTGTTACACAGGTATACACACGCCATGGTGGTTTGCTGCCTTCATCCCCCTGCCACCTACATTAGGTATTTCCCCTAATGTTGTCCCTCCCCAATCTCCCCACCCCCTGCTATCCCTCCCCTAGCCCCCTACCTCCCAACGGAGCCCAGTATGTGATGTTCCCCTCCCTGTGTCCATATGTTCTCGTTGTTCAACACCCACTTATGAGTGAGAGCATGCACTGTTTGGTTTTCTGTTCCTGTGTTAGTTTGCTGAAAATGATGGTTTCCAGCTTCATCCATGTCCCTGCAAGGGACATGAACTCATCCTTTTTTATGGCTGCATAGTATTCTGTGGTGTCTATGTGCCACATTTTCTTTATCCAGTCTATCACTGATGGGCATTTACATTGCACATTTCTAAGGCAAAATTTAAAATTATATATTAATGCACATTTGTCAGTTTTGTGGAACTTTGCATGATGAGGTTTGGATTTCTTAGTTATCTAATACCATGTGTTTTCTTGGGACCCTAGGAGGTGAGTTTTAGTGGCTCATGTCAATTTTTTGAGTTAGACAATCCAAGCTTGCTCTTTTTGAAATATATGCTAGGAATTTATTTGTGTGCATCATTTTCCAAGTTACTATTTAAATCATTTCTAGCAGATATAGCTACCATTTGCCATTAACACTCTCCACAATCCCAAAATATAGCCACTTTACATACAGATAAATTAATATATGGAAAGATTATCTTACATGAGATAATATAGCTTGTAAATGGTACAATCAGTTAACAAGACAAACTTTCTGACTCCAAGGTAAAGACTCCATAGCCACAAACGACTTCAATTAATGTTGAATTCAATGTGGCTATGGAATACATTGAGGCCAACAGGAAATTTGTGTAAAAAAGATGTAAACACATTAAATCAGATTTAATAACTATTCCTGTGGGTGTAACCTAGCAATTGTATATATTACATTGTAATATGAATATGTATTTCTGTGAAAAACTATGCCCATACAAGAAACTTCACATGAGTATCTACAGCTGATTTATTCCTAATTGCCAAGACTTAGAAACAGTCAAGATGTCCTTCAATGGGTAAATAAACAAATTGCAGCACTTACATACAATGAAATATTATTTAGCAATAAAAAGAAATGAACTATCCAGCCATGAAAAGACATAAAAACTTAATTTCATATTGCTAAGTGAAAGAAGCCAATCTGGAAAAGCTACACACCACATGATTATGACTGTATGACATCCTGAGAAAGACCAAACAATAGAGACAGTAGAAAGATAATTGGTTTCCCAGAGTTCATGGAAGAAAGAGATGGAGGAATAAGGGGAGCACAGAGATGTTTTAGGACAGTAAAACTATTTCGTAGGATACTGTGATGAATACATGCCATTGTACATTTGTCAAAAATTCATAGAATGCACAACACCAAGAGTAAATTCTGCTGTAAACTATGGACTTTGGGTGGTAATGGTGTGTCCATATATGTTTGTCAATTGTAGTGAATATACCACTCTGGTGGGGGATGTTGATAACTAGGGAGGCTATGCATGTGTGGGGACAGAGTATGTGGGACATCTCTGTACCTTCTGCTCAATTTGCTATGAACCTACAACTGCTTTCAAAAATATCATATTTAAAGGACAAAAAAAGCCATAGAATATACAACATAAAGAGTGAACCTACATGTAAACTGAAGACCTTAATGTAATAGATAAAATTGGTTTATCAACTGTAACAAATGTATCATCCTAATGAAAGAGATTAATAATGGGGAAACTGTAGGGAGTGAGGGGTAATAGGGAACTTTGTACTTTCTGCTCATTTTGTCTGTAAACCTAAAGCTTCTTTAAGAAATAAAGCCAATTAATTAAAAAATATAGTAGCTGCATATGATATTGACATTATGAGTATACACCTATGGATCAAATGAAAAAAAAGACTGTTTAGATGATATGTAAATGGATTATGTTGCGTGAACTGAAATTTCTAGAGACTATAAGAATCACATATTCAAAAAATGCTTAGATTGCAGTGAAGGTGATATATCCTGGGAAATGATCATGATGACTTTAAATGTAGCTCTAGAGAAGATAAAGGTCTTGATGAGGGAGTTTTGTGTAAGAGTGAGTAAGTTGTATCATGTTTTAAGAGTGAGATGAAAAAACATGCTATTTCTTAATAATTTTGTTCTTTGAAAAAATATGCTATTTTTTTATTTGTGCACTTATTTTGAGATAGGGTCTCACTCTGTTATCCAGGCTGAATGTAGTGGCATGATCACAGCTCACTGAAGCCTTGACCTACTGGGCTCAAGTGATCCTCCCACCTCAGCCTCCTAAGGAGCCGGGACTACAGGTGTCCACCACCACACCTTGCCAATTTTTTTATTTTTTGTAGAGATGAGGTCTCACTATGTTGCCCAGGCTAGTCTCGAACTTCTGCATGCAAGTGATCCTCCCGCCCAGGCTTCCTGAAGTGCAAGGACTGCATGTGTGAGCCACTGAGCTCAGCCTAAAATATGTGATTTAAATATATAAATATAACTAATTTAATAAATTAAGAATTAAAATTAGTTATTAGACAACCTTATAAACATTAAAGTGACAAGTGAATGTATATTATTCTAGGGCAAAATCATTTGATTAGTAAAATTCTCATTGGGAATATGAAGGCTCACTCTATTTGGAGAATTATATTGAAGCATTCATGGTATTTATGTGCTTATCATATATTAGGCTCTGGGTTAGGTACTGTAAGGCAGATACAAAATAATTACCAAGATATGGTTCCTGCACTAAGTCCCTAAATTATGATTCTATGATAGGGATTGAATGTAAATAATTGAAGTGTAACTCTAGTCATTGCTCAATGTTTATGAGCAGTTGTTGTGAAACATGAAATTTATTATGCCAGTCTAAAGGAAGGAGAAATCGCCTTTGTCTGGTGAATTCCATAAATGCTCCAAGGGGAAAACAATATTTTTGATGGGCTTCAATGCATTTGAAAAATTGAGAGGAAAAGATGAAAATTTTAGGTTGAAAGGATTTCCATAAGCACAAAGAAAAGTGCAGAAAATAACAGTGTCTGAGAGTTGACAGGTAAGTCAGCAGTTTGGTTAGATCACAAGAATCTGAGTATGAAGTTGACAGGAGAGTCCTTATGGAAATGGTAGATGTGGGTAAGGCATGTGGTGGACTGACAGCAAGATAAAGCAAAGTCCTTTTTCAGTTAGCAATAAATGAGGAGATATTGAAATGATTAAGAGTTTCTGAGCAGGAGTTATCCCTTAAAAAATTAAATGTTATTCTTCAGTTTTGTAATAATAGAACTTATCTTCCTGCATTACACTTTATCAGATTCTTTTGTCCTCTAGACTGTGATATTCTCAAGGGCAGATATCATGTTTTATTCATCTTTTTATTTTTGGCACTTAATATATAACTGATACACAGTGTAACAACTATAAATGCTTATTAATGAATAATTGAATTGCCTTTTTCTTAAACACTTTTAATATAATTTTGAGAACTTAGAAATATTGGTTTGAAAAATACTCAAATCTGAGTTAATTCTAATAACCTCTGATTTAGCACCTCTGATTGAACTAACCCTCCACATCAGACATCTAGCATTGATAGGGAAGAGACAAGGGAAGGAATTAAAAGGTCATGGTCCAAAGAAACTAAGCCCCTAATATATTACTGCTTTAATTTTTTAAAAACCCACATTACTGAGGTATGATCTACATATAAAACCCTGTACATGCTTAACACATATAACTTGGTAAGTTTGGAGGTAACTTACTATATACCCATAAAATCATGAATACAATCTATCCTATAAACTTATCTATTACTTCCATAAATTTCCTTCAGTTTCATTATTTATTTATTTTTCTTCATAAGATCTATCCATAAAAGCAAACTTTTAAGTACTTAATAAAGCACTGTTAACTATAGGCCATACACTGTACAGTAGATCTCCAAAACTTATTTATCTTGCATGACTGAAACAACTTTGTACCCTTTGACCAATACCTCCCCATTTCTCCCTCCCTCCAGCCTCTGTCAGCCACTAATCTAGTCTCTGCTTCTATTTGACCATTTTCTCTGGTTCTATTTGACTATTTTCGATTCCTCATAAAAGTTGGGGTCAATCAGTGTTTGTCCTGGCTTATTTCACTTAGAATGTCCTCTATATTCATCCATGTTGTCACAATAACAAATTTCCTTTCTTTTTAAGGCTGAGTAATATTCCATTTTATTTATATATATATTATATATTTATAATATATATATATACAAAATGGAATATATGTGTTTATATATATACATTATACATATATGTATATATATACACACACACATTATATATATATATATAAAAAATATTTATCCATTCACATGTTGAGGGATATTTAGGTTGTTTCCATATCTTGGCTATTGTAAATAATGCTGCAATGAACATGAAAGTGCAGATATCTCTCCAAGATCCTGACTTCAATTTCATTGAACATATATACAGAAGTGAGATTGTTGGATCAAATGATAATTCTATTTTCAATTTCAACTTTTTGAGGAATCTCCATACTGTATTCCATAGTGGCTGCACTAATTTACATTTCCACCAAGAGAATACAAGGGCTCTCTGTTCTCCACTTTCTCACCAAAACTTGTCTTTGAACTACTGCTTTTCTTTAAACTCACTGTCCTCCCAATATAATAGACCTGGTAACTGGATATTTGGATTGTTTCTTGTTCCTAAAAAGTTATTGTGACCTGTCTATGACCCCAGCTTCTCTAAGACTGTGGCTTATTTTGCTTCTCCAGTTTCCCTGCTTAAAGTTTAACCTTGAAACTCAGCCCAATGCCTACAATCCAGTGAGCTACCTGCTGACAGGTGTCCTTCAAGCGTTTCTCCTGGAATCCTGAATGCCGTTTTTCCTGGAATTTGTCTCCATGCCGTCCTCAAATCTCCTTATCAGGACACTGCTCTGAATACTACATTCTGTCCTTCAGACTGTCCTTCCTCTCAGCATCTGCTATTCAGTTTCTATACTCAGCGCCTATTCCTCCTATATAGGAAGATTGTGTTCTAGGTCTGGTCCCAGCCTGCTATAAATAACTGAGTCATATACAAACAACTTCAAAAATATTACTGAATATAACATTAAAATAATCTACATCTTAAAATTCAAAATATACAATCAAAATAACACCATTTCTTTTATTCTGCCTTATCAAATTGGCATAGCAATATAATTTATCTTTTTACATTACAAACAATGGCCAAAATTATCAGAAAATATGTACTTGATGTTAATTACTTTTACAAATATGGTAAGATGTCTTGGAGAAATAAGAGAGGAATTTCTGCTGTGACCCATTCTGATATCTGAGGAAAAAAAATGATTGTCCTCAGCACTGCATAAACTCAGATGAAACTTAATATTGTTTATTTTTAACATTTCCAATGGTTATTAACTAACAGACTGTCTGTGTTGGAACAGACTTTAGAGGTCAGCAATAATTTATTTTTTGAATGGGGTAAGTGCAGTAATCTTCTAACTCTTTAAAAATAAAATGGATTAACTAAACTAATTCCCTTTCCACATTGAAATGCTATGAAATATATTTGAAAATCTTTATTGCTTCTATTCCTGTGGCAACAAACAGAAAGTTTTCCTTTCCCTAATTATCTGTCAGCCTGTTACTATCAAAGATTTATCCTAAAGAGAGCATCAAATATTTTCTAACAAAAATGATAATTTTGTGAATTTGCTATAAGAAGTTTATCCCCTTAATTAAGACTTTCCCATTGAGCAATGGGAAAAACTTTCCTCATTGCTATCCCTGTACCCATCTCTATGGTAGCATTGCTCCAGGAATTGCATTGATCCCTCTAAGGTCTGTCTCTTTACCCGAGTAAACATTCGGAGGGTCGCATCTCTGTTTACCCAGGACTAGCAGTGGTTCAATACGTATTTATTTCAATAAATATTTTTAAAAGAAATAACAAAGGAATGGATAAATGAATGCAATCAGTAAAAAACAGGTAAATATTTGTATCAACACACAACTGAATGTGTATGTGAAATTGAGTAATCATTCAAAATCATTGATGTCTTTGAAAAATAACCTGACTTTCATATTCTTACTTTCCTTCTGTTATTACTATCATCACAGTAAGGCAAGCCAAA
Organism: Cacajao melanocephalus; assembly: GCA_963573385.1. Lineage (NCBI taxonomy): Eukaryota > Metazoa > Chordata > Mammalia > Primates > Pitheciidae > Cacajao > Cacajao melanocephalus. The sequence continues at coordinate 117,790 of CAUYLG010026920.1, forward strand.
CACAGTCTCTCGTCTTGGGTAGTGAATTACTGCTCATTCTTCTTAAGATCAAAATCTTATTCTTTGTGATGTCTTTCTCATTCCCTCAGGCAGAACTTTATTTCCTTTTCTCTTATTACACTGTATTGTCATTTTCCCCTACAGAATTATCTAGGACTTAAGTGAAAACTAAATATGAGTCTTTATGTATCACCCAAGGTTGTTCACTGTGTTTCTGTACCTCTGGATTTAAGTTTGCTGCACCTGACACATTCCCTGTGCTCATAGATATCTTCAAAGGATATACATAGATATGACATTTTTACCGGTTTTGCACCATAATCGACCTTTTAAATTGACTTATTTTACTTTTTTACTCCGTCACATCAACAACTACTATCACAACGTAGTAACAGACATTTAAGGTGTGTGTTAAATCAATTTATGTGTGTAGCACAGATAATAAATATACTGCTGACTTTTGACAGTTTAATTCACATGAGATCTAAACAGTTTGAATGTCAGTTAACAATGAACAACTTTAAACAGGCTGTGGTAACTATAAAGCTTATAGGGAAGCAATGAATATTTTATAGTCTAAAAAGTGCAGCCTTATTTTCCTTTGTCCTAAGTAAAAATGTGTAGTTCAAGAAGTGAGCATTTGAAATTCCCGCAAATAGAATTCTCTACCTGGAAAAGAATCACTAAAGATCGATAGATAAATTATGTATGTACATATATTGAAATACATTTCTGCACGTAGAGAGATCATTCTATCACTTATCTATCAGTCTATCTAGAATGCTATACTGTGAAATGAAATGAGAGATTGCTAATGTACAATGATTGTTTTCATTTTGGGTTTGTAGTCTAGTAATCCTACATACAAGGCCTTGTAGCCTATGGGTTTTAAGTTCTTTCTAGTAGAATTACTTCCATTTATCCAGTAATGTCCCCAGGCTTAGGGTCCCAACCAAGGCCTCATCATTATTGAGTGAGCGAATATTGCATTGTCAGGTTTCTGGCATCACCTGAGGCATTAGCCAACACTAGCTCTGTTAGAACCTGACACCAGCTCTGATAGAACCTGACACCATGATTCTTTAGGTGTCATTAGGCCTCTTTAGTCATGCTGAGAAATCCTTAGTCTCTGTCCCAAAGATAAGCTTTCCAGTTTGACCACCTTCTGGTAAACCCCATTCTCATATTTCTCAATGCTGATCCTCCTGGACATATTCAATTTTTCCTACTTCCTTTCTTACCTCTCTTAATATTCACCAGACCATCTGAAATCCACTATCTGTGGTAAACTCCTCTTCATGTTCTCAACTAGATACAGAATTCTTTTCTAATTCCTTGCATTAATTATATCCTAGCATATATTAGAAGACAACGATTTGCCTGCAAACTTCTAGAGCATAGTTAAGCAAGCATTCCCTATACAAGGCCATACAGTAAATATTTTAGGCTTTGTGGGTCATATGGTTTTTGCTGCAATTAATCAACTGCCACTGCAACACAAAAACAGCCATAGACAATATAGAAGTTAATGAGTATTGCTGTGTTTCAATGAAGCTTCATTTACAAAACAGGCAGCAGGCCAGATTTCAGGGACTTGGTGATCAGTCCCTGCTTTACAGTAGAGAGTGTCCATCCTCCCATGTGCCTTGTTTCACAAAGCAAACGGTTGAGTCAGAACTCTAACTTTCCAGTTCATTGCACTCCCATTTTTGTGTACATCATCCTCTATCCCATTCATATCACTATATTTTATCAAGAATCTGGTCACTGACTCACACTACTCCTCTTAACCCAATGCCTATCTAGTATCTGAAGTTTCTATGGCAACCACCGAATATCCAAATTTCCAAATTCAACAATAATATATCACGACATTTAATTCCTTATTCACCTCAACTCTGATTATCCTAAAGTCTGTCTTGTCTACCCTTACTTATGACAATATTTTGGATCATGTTATCAAAATGCAATGCTCTAGAGCAGAACATTAAACTGCTGACAGAATATAATAATTTATAACACTCTCTCACTACAATCCCCTTCTGTTCCAATTATTCTCATTCCTTTATCTCTACCAAAACATTCATTCAAATTAATTAAGCTTTCATTCCTTTGACTTCTCAATTTTATCCCAAACCGTTATATTTCATCCTTCTCTACTTCCTTTTCTATTCAACTGAAGCCCTATAATCGTAGCAGTCACAATTTATTGAGTAATTATTAAGTGTCAGACACTACACTAAGTACTTCACATGCACTATATGATGTCAGTTCTCACAAAACTCTATGACGTAGGTACCAGTGTCTTCAGATGAGGCAAAGGTGACTTTGAGAAATTAAGTAACTGAATCACCCAATTAAGTATCAGAGTGAGCTTTGAGTATAGGCCTGACAAACACTAAAGTGCATTATTCAAAATAATGCAGTTAACTCATTTAAGATAAGTGTTATAAGTGCTTGTTTTGTGGCACTGGTAATATAAAGATCAAGAAGAAATGACTACTTCAAGAAAGTGAAGTTTAGTGGTAGAAACCTTCAGGCAACTAAATAAAAACAATGCAACATCATGTAATAATAAAGAAGTGTGCACATTAATATGATAGCAAATGGAAAAGAATGAACTTTTTAAAGAGACTCCTTGCAGATAAAATGACACTTCAGCTGGGTCTTAAACTGTAATTTGGAATTTAACAGGTGGGAAGAAATTTGTACTATTTCAAGAGGAAGAACGATCATATGCATTGGCATGGAGATAGGCTTCAGCCGGCATGGTCCTCTAATATTAGATAACAAGGTGAAAGGCCTGGGCATGTTAGGACAGGAAACCAGCAACTGGATAAAAGAGATATTACATGAATTTTAGGGAATTTGTATATTTTTCTTAGAAAATTGAGAGATTTTATTTAGTTTTATGTTCTAGTGTACATTTTAGAAAGAGGAAGCTCCCAGAATAATGAAAAAGGCAACATTTGGGAGAAAAGACACAGAAAAAATAATCAGAATTGTTGAGGAAAAAGACTGAATGGAGGGCTGGCACCATACTGGGTCAGAGAAGAAAGAATGAATTCAAGACAAATACCAGAAACTGAATTGTGAGAATTTAATAATATATTGTATGCAGTAATATAGAAGGGAGAGGATAGAGGCATCTTGATGGCTTAGATTTCTTTCCTAGGAGACTATTAAAATTTTTGGTGATGCCACTATATAGGTACATTAATTAAAGAGAAGGAGAACATTTTTTGTAAGAAGATGATGTACTAAATTTTAAAATGGTGAGTTTCAGATAGTCCAAGGATGTAGATTCTGAGATTCAAAAGTTATAATGAGTGATTTGAAAACAGACATGTGGAACAAATGGTGGGGAGGGAAAGGATCCAGATGAACGCAATCAGAGAGGAGGAAAACAACCAGGGCACAGAGGTGCCCACAAAGCCAAGGGAAGAGAACATTATAAGCGGGAGTGGAAAAGAAAAGCAAAATGTCTCAAACAGCACATGAACCAATAGAATCATGGGATAAGTGGCTTAGAGACAATTTCACAAGAACTTTGGAAGGCAGAAATCAATAATTTTATAACAGTTCAGAAATGGTTTATGTGTTCAGATTTCTCAAATGTTATATGTTCATAAATTCGTTTCATTTAAAATATCTATCTCTACCAATATAAATAATTTTCATCCTTTGTTTTTAGAATTTTTTTGAAAAGAGGGAGATTGTGCTATTCATAGATTTTGAAGACACTGAAGAACAGATAGCCACATTTTCAATATGCCTTAAGATGACATTTGATAATAAAATACAATAATCAGTAACTTTATGTTTTCTCATTGCAACACTTGCCTCAGATTTCTGGGTGAATTGTTTTTCTTATTATTTCTTTTTTTTTTTTTTCTGAGATGGAGTCTCACTCTGTCACCCAGGCTGGAGTGCAATGGCACGATCTCTGCTCACTGCAACCTCCACCTCCCAGGTTCAAGCGATTCTCTTGCCTCAAGCTCCTAAGTAGCTGAGGTTACAGGCGCCTGCCACCGTGCCCAGCTAATTTTTGTATTTTTAGTAGAGACGGGGTTTCAACATCTTGGCCAGGCTGGTCTTGAATTCCTGACCTCATGATCCACCCGCCTCGGTCTCCCAAGGTGCTGAGATTACAGGCGTGAGCAACCGCGCCTGGCCTTTCTTATTATTTCTTATCATCTATTCTCATGTTTTCTATCCCAGTGTTAGGATCCCACATGATTATAATTAGTAATTTTCTCAGTAGTGATTAAATACTCGTTTGTTTTTACTATGTTAAAGATATAACACATTTTATGAAAATTATCTCAATTTTACACTATTGTCAAAATTCAAAAAAAATGAGTTTAAACTTTTGTTGCTTGACTTTTTTGATTCAAATATTTATGTCATAGCAAAGAACACATAATGCCAATTTGTACTAAATGCTACCTAATTGTCAGAACACATAATGTCAATTTTGTACTAAATGCTACCTAATTGTCAATGGCAGAGCAAAGTAATCTTTTTAGGCTTTTTAAATTTTTTTAACCTGGCTTTTGAAAAGTATTTTAACAGAAAACAGAAGCATCGAGAAATACCTTCCAGAAATAATGCACTTTAGACTGAAATTGTTTCCTATTCCAAAGTGATGGAAACGTTAATGACTGTGTTCATTTTTAGACTTAACAGGTCAGAAGTTTTTCTTGAAACCCTGCAATAATGAATTACTAATTAGTAACGAGAACTTGCTTCTTCAGCAAGTGCTTGCCTGTCCCTAAGACAGGTCAATGTGGGGTGAAACTTTTCACCTGCATGTACGCTACAGGCCTCTGCAGTTAGGGTATTAACTAAAAGGTTATTCCCTGAAATTACTAGGCAGGAATCTTTATGAAAAAAATGGTTGGCTGATTTTATTCTGTCTCCTTTTGCCTAGGAGGTTACCTGGGGGAGCTGCTCTTCTGAGCAGCATTTATTTTTACAACAGTCTGAATGAATTGAATCTGTAGGCATGATTGAGCATGCAAAAAAAATACAGTGCTGTGGCTCCTACCAACAGAGGGCACAGACTATACTGCCAATGGTCAAATATATACACATGAAATTAACTAAAAGACATGTAATTGCAGAGGGGCCCTATATATCAGTAGTATTAGGAAAGTCACCATCTCTCAGTTATCTTCCCTCTCAACCCTCTCAGGGTATCACCTCAACCAATATATAGTGAAGAAATAAAGATAATTAACAGACAATATATTAGCCTAATTTTGTATCTGACGCCCGACTACAGAAATTTTGAGAAATTGTAAATGTTCATCTACCTTGCTCACAATCACTAGGAAATCTTTCTGTTCCTAGCTCCATCTGGAATCTCTCTCCCGGAATTCAAGTATACACTGTTAGCATTTTAAGGACTCTCTGGAGAGTTTTGCTTTTGATCTTTACCTCCCCACTTTTGCCATTCCCCATTTTCACTTTCATCACAAGCACTTATTTGGATGTTGATTTTAAATGGCCCAAAACTTGTCATTCGTTCCTTGAGAAGTGGAGTTTCTTTCTCTACCCCTTTGGACTGATTCAAGGATAGTTTTCAACCACAGACTATGGCAGTAGAAGCCCAATGTAACACTAAGGCTGAATATTAAGATATTTGTAGCTTACATTTTGAAGCACTGGAATGCTATCTCTTGGAATCCAGCAGGCATGCTGTGAGAGGTTTAAGCCATGTGGAGAGGCTATGTAAAGGAGAAACAACAAATTCAGCTTAGCAGCCTCATCTGAGATCCCAGACCATAACTAGCACCAACTGCAGCTAGCCATTTGAATAAACTGGTTTGGGTGTACTAGCGCAATAGAGCATTTAGATGACTGCAGAACCAGCTGACATCTGATGCAATATGGCAGAACCACTCGGCTGAGCCTAATTGATGAAGAAGCATGAGAGATAATTAAAAGTTATTGGGCAGGGCACTGTGACCCACACGAGTAATAGTAGCACGTTGGGAGGCTGACGCTGGCAGATAGCTTGAGCCCAGGAGTTCAAAAGCAGCCCGGGCAACATAGCAAAAACTCATCTCTACACACACACAAAATACAAAAATTAGCTAAGTGTGGTATCTTATGCCTAGAGTCCCAACTACTTGTGGGGCTGAGGCAGGAGAATCACTTGAGCTGGGGAGAAGTCGAGGCTGCAGTGAGCCAAGATTGTGCTGTCGGAGGCATTCAAACGAGAGCTACTGTATCTTGAATAGTGGATGGGTAAAATAGGGCTGAGGCCTACTCAGCTGCATTCCCAGGAGGTTAAGGCATTCTTAGTTGCAGGATGAGAAAGAAGGTCACCACAAGGTTCAGAGCACAAAGACCTTGCTGATCAGCATATGGTAAAGAAGCCAGCCAAAGCCCACCATGCCAAGATTGCAACTGGTTGTCCTCACTGCTTATTATATGCTAATTATAATGTATTGGCATGCTAAAAGCATTCTCACTAACACCATGACAGTTTACAAATGCCATGGCAATGACAGGAAGTCACCTGATATGGTCTAAAAAGGGGAGGAACCCTCAGTTCTGGGAATTGCCCACCCCTTTCCAGGAAAACTCATAAATAAGTCACTTCCTGTTTAGTATATATCAAAAAGTATCTATAAGTATAAGCAGCTGAGCAGCCTATGCTGCTGCTTTGCCTATGGAGTAGCCCCTCTCTGTTCTTTTACTTTCCTAATAAACTTACTTTCACTTTACTCTATGGACTCACCCTGATTCTTGCATGAGACCCAAGAACCTTCTCGTGGGGTCTGGATCAGGACCCCTTTCTGGTAATAGCACCACTGCACTCCAGCCTGGGTGACAAAGTAAGACCCTGTCTCAAGAAAAACAGAAAAAAAAGAAAAAGTGGTTTTAAACCAGTTTGTTGGGTTGTTGTGTTACACAGAAATACTTGACTAAGATACTAATTTTTATATGAATATTTTACTTATTAAATTTCCTAAGAATGCCTCATCACAGTAAGTTATTAAGGTTTTATTAAATGAGATTTACTTAATGAGAAACAATGGACTTTGATATCCATGAGAACTAGTTTAAATATTTTATTTTTTATGAACTATGTGACTTTAGGTCAGGTATTAAACATCTCTAAATTCTTTCCTCAACTTGAAATGTAACTAAAACACACACACACACACACACACACACACACACACACACAGCTCAGCACTTGAGCTCCTATAAGGGACAGAAAAAAAAAAAAAACTTCCCTAAATTTTAGTGCCACTTCGGTAAGTAACATCTACTTCTTATAGATGTTATAGGGATTAAATGAAGCAATATATTTAAAAAAAATTAGTACAGTTTCTAGCTTACATTAGGTACTTTAAAAATTTCAGTTTCCTTCTCATTTACCATATCCACATTATAGCCAAATTTTAATTTTTTCTTTCTCTTACTCCCAGTTATACATATTCTCATCTTTTTATATGTCAAAAGACATAGAAAGGCAACTTTCAAACAAACAAATTGACCAACTAATAAATAAATAAATCTTCTTGATGTTTGCCTGTTGTCAGGCCATCCATCCAAATTCTCTGTTAAAATGTGGCTCTTAAAACTCTTAGTGCAGATATCAGTGAATTCTGCTGGGATAAACCTGAGTTGCCAGTCTTTTTACAGGCCACGTGGCTCACGGAGGCAAAGGGGAGTATGTCAACAAATTCCACTTCATACCTCCCTCAACACTCGTACCTATTCATTTTGTATTTCTCTTTATCCTCCCTTATTCTCTCTCATTCAAGGCCTCACTAGTCATTGAAAATTTTCTTGGTAATTTGATAATCTGTCATTGCTCCTGTTAGTTTCTCCTTCCAATAAGGCACTGTTCCTATGTTCTCTGAAATTCCTCCCTTGGACAAACATTCTGCCATTGTACGTATTTTACAACCCAGTGTAATTATCCACCTCTTTTAGGACACTTTCTAAATACAGTCTGTCTCATGATAATACTTCCTTTTTTTGAATTCAGAAAATCAATAATAGATTTCCCAAATTAGGTGGAGGCAATTAAAAGCTAGTGCCTGGTGAGTTGCCGTTTGTTTTCATGTTGTTGTATAACTGCTCCATGAATATTGTTACTTACTCAGCCAAATGGCAAGCTTCTCGATAGCAAAGTTGTTTTTTTTTTTTTTTTTACCAAATATGTGATATTGAGTAAGTTACTTAACTTCTTAAAACCTACAAAATGGGAGTTATAAAATCATTCTCTCTAGGTTTATCTCATTCAATTTAATGAGATAAAAGGCAAAATATATAGTTTAGCACACAATTATGTTTAATATAAGCCAGCTAGTTTTTTAAATGTGTCCAACAAATACCTGTTAGGCAACAGATTGAAAGATAAGATTTTTGACTATACTATTGATCCATGCTCATAACATAAATTATAAAATACCATTGCACAGCTCTAACTTGTGTATGAAAGGTAGGCAACTGTTATATAAATGATACATGGACATCCATTTTTGGTTCAGTGATTATTTCTTTCAGAAAGGTCCTGAAGTCAAATTTCTTTTGATGTTGTAACCTTCAGCTATTAAAAACTTAATTCTGATTGTTTTGGTTCTAACACAGGAAATTCATTCACATGTGTGAGAATGAAGTTTGGCTCTTGGCACCCGGCCTAAAATAAAGACCTTGGGTAAATGAGGACAACGTGAATACACTAAAACCATCAATGAACACTAGTGAAATGTAGCAAACAGAAGCAATGTCAGAAGAGCAGGGAAAAAAGATGGCCTGAATAATGATTAAGGCCAAAGTTCACCTACTTTGAAATTTTTATAACATAAAGTGGTCTTAGGTTTGAAGAGACCTAACAATCATGTAGTCCAACCCGACACAGGTCATGCTGGAGGACACACATTACTTATGTTGAAAAGGAAATTATCCACAGCAAGAATACTTTGTGTGCTTGTCAAAGCCATTCTCCAGCTGCGTGACAATATGGAGCCTCTGCACATTTGTCCTTGGTTCAGCCTTTAGCCTTGATAGCATGATGAAAGAAAAACAAAATCAGAGTCTAGTGATTGAGAATATAAGCACATCATTGTCTTTTTTGATGAGTCAGTTTCATAGATTCTGCAGAACCAGAGTCATCACTCAAAAGTAAAGTTGTTGGCTACCACCTGGTTTTGACTGGCCTTAGATGGATATAAAGTCAGCCAATAAATACTGAGTTTGAACAAGAATAAATCTCTGGTCTTTATTTCTTTTCAGATACCTCTTCAACAGGGGACAGATATAATATCCCTCTTCAATAGGGGACAAATATCATATCCCTAGGGCCAAGTATTTTAAATTTTAGGAGCAAAAAACACAGTGCGGGTACCATGACGGGTGATGAAGAAAGCAATGTCATTGTATCTGAATGATACATGCTTCCATGTAAAGATCATCAGAGAATCTGCCAACCACACAAAGGTTAGTTTATTAAGTTGATGGAACAAAAGAAAGCAGAACATTTACTAAAATACCCATAGTTGTCCCAGGGAAAATTTAGGGAAAGGTACTGCTAGGTTTTTTGGTCGGAGAGAAGGTAGACAAAGTTGTTTTAAAGTTAGTAAGCATGGTCTGGGCAGATGTTGTTCAAAATTGATAAACAGAGAAATTAGTAGAACAGTCAGTAGTCTTTTCTCTGAAACACGAGTTCAGACTTAAAGCAACTTATCTGTGGTCATAACTTGGAATCTGTAAGTCTGAATAAGATGACATTAAAACATTTTGGGCTTAAATAGTTTGTGTTGCATGCCATGATTTAGTTTATACATTATGCAAATCGCAGTACAGTTTGTTTTGTAAATTGTCATTTCTACTTTAACTTCTCAGAATGCAAGTTTTTGCCTCATTGTAATGGTGGCTTTCTAACAAAAGAGACTGAAAAAAAATATTTGTGTGTTTGAAGAGAAGATTTCAAACTTTTATGTGGAAAAGAAATGCTGTTATTGCTTTACTCATTCCATCCAGGCTGCTTACTAAGGAAATACCTGGGAAGAACACATCAGATACAGACAGATTGAGAGTAGTTTTCATTTCTGAAATATGTTACATACATTCTCTTTTCTTTTCTTTTTTTTTTTTTTTTTTTTGGAGACAGTTTCACTCTTGTTGCCCAGGCTGGAGTGCAATGGCGTGATCTTTGCCCACTACAACCTCCTTCGCCCAGGTTCAAGTGATTCTCCTGCCTCAGCCTCCCAAGTAGCTGGGATTACAGACAGGAGCCACCACGCCCAGCTAATTTGAATTTTTAGTAGAGATGAGGTTTCACCATGTTGGTCTGGCTGGTCTCAAACTCCTGATCTCAAGTAATCCACCTGCCTCGGCCTCACAATATGTTGGGATTACATGCGTAAGCCACCGTGCCTGGCCTCAGATACATTTTCGTAAGAGATTTATTGGCAGGAACAGCTGGCATTATAAATGATTCAGCCATAGTTTATCATTCTGTTTCTTAACAATGTCATCAATGACTGGAAATGCTGCCCATGCTGGCAATGCTGATTCTAAGTAGGGTACCGTGAGCATTCCAGAATATGTTAGAAGCAATGAAGGACACATTGAGAAACAATATAAATAGGTCTTTTTAACTCTGATGCACTGGCAGGGAGAACTTGAAATATTTCAGAAAAGAGGTAAGAGAGGAAGTTGATATAGCAAAGACATTGCAATACCAGGGAATCCCCTAATTCCCTAACAACAACAACAAAAGCAGGAAACACAGAGATTTAGTTTGTGATCAAATCATTATAAACATCTCTGAGGAAGCTTGACTGCAAAAACATGTCGCTAGCTTTATTATAATAATCATATTAAAGAAAAATAATTGACCAGTCTCCTTATTTAGAAACGTTTGGATAAGTAATTAAGTATATTTGGCCATAAGTACCTGAATAAACATATGACTTGATGGCTTCAAATACCAGTAAAAACAAAGTATGGTGTTTAGACAAAGCCCAACACAGAGACAATTAGAATCATTTGCGCTTCCAAATCACAGCATATGCAAAAAAATTCTATTACTGTAGTTTACCTCATGAAGAGTATAACTTACCACTATTTTGTGAGAATAATTATTTTTATTGTTTTTCTGTGGCCAAAGGAATTTGTTAAAAGTCAAATAATGACTCAGGTGCTTTTTAGAGCTTACAATGCATTACTACATTTATCTTCTTTTTCTTTTCTTTTCTTTTCTTTTCTTGAGACTGGGTCTGACTGTGTCACCCAGGCTGAGGTACAGTGGGATGATCATAGATCACTGCAGCTTCAGACTCCTGGGCTAAAACAATGCTCTTGCCTCAGCCTTCAGAGTAGCTGGGACTATAGGTGTGGGCCATCAGCCCCACCAGATTCTTATAAAATTGAACTTTGCAATAACCCTGTGAGCAGACAGAATTACCTCCATTTTAATCAAGAATTTTTTAACTTCAAGAAACTTAACTCATACTACTTAAGAATAAAAGGGAAGATAATTAGCTCATATAACTAGGAAGTCCACCAATGGCAGTCGCTTCAGGCATGAACAGATCCAAGGACTTAGATATAACTCTCTTTTCTTCCTTTTACAGTGCTTCCTTTTGTGTTTTGGCTTCATGTTCATTCTTCATTGGTCACTGCAGCAGCCATTAGCCTATCTTACACCTTCCCTCAAAAAGTTAGAGAATCGCTTTTCTCGGACAAGCTCATATCACATCTCCTAATAAGTCTGTGAATGGCCTTGCTCAGGTTAGTTGCTTATCTCTGAAAAGTTTTTATAGCTAAAGGGATGAACCCCTTTGATTGTCCACCCTGAGCCATGTGGTTATACCTATAGTTGGGGGATGGAGTGGTGAATTTCACAGCTGCACCATCACCACATGATTTAGGGAAAGAGTAATTCTTCAAGTAAAGCAATACTGAGCAAAAGTATGTCAATACATCTTTCACTGTGCAAATTAGGAACCTTCCACCCAGAAAAATTAAGAAATCCAGTGATGAAGACTAGATACCTTTAGCATCAAGTTTAACCTCCTTTAGTCAGGTAATAATGTTTATCATGATCTAACTCTAGATTATCACTCTCTAAGTTTACCTATTATACTCTCTTAAATACACTCCTCAAACAATAAATGTCTTTTGGTTTTTTTAGACCCTGTAATTTCCCTCATCTTCAGATTTTCTACCTCTTTCCCACTGGAGCGTTCATACTTATCTCTCAATTTTAACTTTTATAAGTCTTTATGTCTTTCCTCCCTTATGGAGCAAAAACTAACCTAAAATGAAAGAATACATACAAGGGACCGAAATAATCCTGGCAGTATTTGAATCTCTAAGGCCAGGTCTTTCTAAAAACAGCTACATTCCTAGTCTTCATTTAGCTTGGTTGTTTAATATTTATTTGTATTCCATTAGTCAATAAAGTGATTTCCTTTTTTTTGAAAAAATTAGTGAGAGCTGGCTTTTTGTCACTTAGAACCCAACTACGACACAGAGTATAAGAGAGAGAGTTCTTGAAGATAAGGACTATGCTTTTTTTCTGTCTTTAATCCTGTCAATTAGCCACAGACATTCTATATACCTAAGTCAAGCCATATATGGTCATGATTATTTGTTGGGCACATACTAAGCATGTGACACTGAGTTTTGCATTAGGGAGATGGCATAGCTGTCCTCACGTACTTCTTCAACCCCATCTCATAGCAACTTCAGTCTTTCTTCTTCAGCCACATTGCTAACTTCCATCTGTGGAATTTGCAGAGGCTGGACTATTCTTTCCAACCTTTCTGCCTGTAAACTTAAGAAATCACCCCACTCCTTCAGGGAAGCCTTTCCTTACCTTCCTGTCTTGGTCAGGTCTCCCATACATAGATTCTCAGAGGACTATACACCTGGGATCTTTGAATAGCATTGGTTAGAACTACAGTTTGATATTTATTATGTTGATTATTTGTCTGATTTTGGTTTCCTCCAGTACTTTAAAAGCTTAAAGAATACAGAGCTTCTGTTTATTTTCACACACCATTACATCTCTAATGCCTAATAAAAATGCTTGGAACACTAGAAGTCGTCCAATATATATTACTGGATGTTAAGAATAAGCTTGGGCCCTGCTTTAAAGAGCTTATAATCAAGTTAGGACATTGAGCTATACATATTTTTAAAATGACATCATTGAGTCCTCTATTTTTATTTGCTAAATCTGGAAACTACAGATGAGTCACAGAACCCTTAGAGGAAGTTTTATGAAGGAGACAGTACGAGAACTAAATTTTATTGAAAAGGTATCAACAAGTGTACTAATCCTCTTTTGCTGCAATAGTTAATGTTCCTATTATCTCGGTGTTTTATAAGACCAAATATTTATTTCTTACTCATATTACATGTAGGCTATGATATGGCTATAGGTCTAATGAGTTCAATGCTGCTTGGCTAGGCTTGGCTCAGTTCAGCTCCACTTTTTTTCTCATTCTGGAACGCAGGCAAGAGAAGTAACCAATATCTGGGATATACACAAACATAGTAAAATTATTACAGTCAAGCAAATTGACATAACCGTCACACTCCATAGATACCTTTTCTGTCATTTATTCATTTCTTACTGATTGATTGATTTGTGGTAACAACACCTAAAATATATTCTCTGTTTTAATGGTGGTTCTAGAGGGGCTAAGCTACATCATGAATGCAAACTCAATTCCATCAGTAAAGACAAGTCACGTGGCAAGTCAATGGGAAAGGAAACATACTCATCTACCATACAAAAGGCATTCATGAACTTTTTTTTTTTTCCCCGTCAAGATTGCTTTGGTCAGTTGGGGTCTTCCTTAGTTCCATATACATCTTAGGATTTTTTTTTCTGTTTTTTTGAAGAATATCATTGGTAATTTTATAGAAACTGCATTTATTGTGTAGATTGATTTTGGTAGTATGGTCATTTCCACAATATTATTTCTTTCAATCCACAAGGTATCTTCCATTTTTTGTGACCTCTTCAATTTCTTTCATCAGTGTTTCATGGTTTTTCATGTAAAGGTCTTTCGCTTCCTTGGTTAAATTTATTTTCAGGTATTTTATTAATGGATACTGTGGTTGTCTCCATATCTTGGCTATTGTGAATAATACTGGAATGAATATGGCAGTGCAGATATTTCTTTGACATACTGAGTTCATATCCTTTGGGCATATGCCCAGACGGATCATATGGTAGGTCTACTTACAATGTTCTAAGAAATATACATACTGTTGTTCATGATAACTATACCAATTTACACTCCTGCCAGTAGTGTAGAAGGGTTGCCTTTTCTCCACATCCTTGCCAATACTAATCTTTTTGATAACTATCACAGCAGCTGTAAGGTGACCTCATTATGTTTTGATTTGCACTTCCCTGATGATTGGTGATGCTGTGTGCATTTTCATATACCTGTTATTTGTATGTCTTCTTCAGAAAATGTCTATTCAGGTCATTTGCTCATTTTTAAATCAGGTGTGTTTTTTGTCTGTTTGTTTTTGTTTTTTGCCATTGTTTGAGTTTCATATATTTTATAATATTAATCCATTATAAAATATATAGTTTGCAAATGTTTTTTCCTAGTCAATAGGTTGTCTTTGTTGTTGTTGACAGTTTCCTCTGCTATACAGGAACTTTTTAGTTTGATGTCCCTCTTGTTTATTTTTGCTTTAATTGCCTGGATTCTTGGTGCCATATCACATTGATTACTGGCAAGACCAATGTCACAGAATTTTTCCCCCTATATTTTCTTCTAGGAATTTTATAGTTTCAGGTCTTATGTTTAAGTCTTTAGTACATTTTGAGTAGTTTTTATGTATAGTGTTAGATAAGTATTCAATTTCATCTTTTTATAAGTCAATATCTAGTTTTCCTAACACAATTTTGAAGTGACTATCCTTTTCTCATTGTGCTTTTTCGTGCCTTTGGCAAAAATTAGTTAACTGTATGTACTTGGGTTTATTTTCAGGCTTTCAAGTATGTTTCTTTGGTCTATATGTCTGTTTTTATGCCCATACCATACTGTTTTGATCACTATAGCTTTGTAATATAATTCTAAATCAAGAAGTGTGGTTTCACATTTTTTCTTTTGCCAAAATTGCTTTGGCTATTTGGGTTCTTTTGTGGTTCCATACAAATTTTGGAATTCTTTTTGTAATTGCATATGAGCTTTGAACAGCCATTGAGTGCTATCCAAGTGGATAGGGAGAAATTAACTAACAATGACTTTTAAAAAGCAGGTATATATTTTTACCTAATGATGTTAATTTAGCTGCCAGATGTGGAAACCAATTGCCACTGTAGGGTGACAGTGACAGGAGTAGCAAAAATTAGGAAGACCCAGCTCCCCTCCTTTTACCTTCTAATCTTTCTCTAGTGCTGAAAAATAGGTCTCTGAAATACGATTTGCACAGTCCTAACCTAAGCATCACAAAGTTGAGTATAGGAGTATGGATCTGGAGCCAAGGACCGACAGGTAAATGACTAATACATATTTCCCCTGAACCCCTCTGTCCTTCTCTCCAGGCCTGCCGTATAGATGCCATCTGTTTGCACTTCCCTGATTGCATTCTTTGGGTCACCTATCTTCCTCTTTCTTGAATTAGACAATCTTCTGGAGTATATTTTTCTGTTTAGAAGACTATTCTAAGGGCCAGATATTATTACCGAAACACCACTCTCCAAAGTCGTCTTCCTTCAGTGAGTTCATGACACTTTAAAGATTTTGGAGTTGGAACTTCACTCTTGGGAATTCTCTCTCTCTCTCTCTCTCTCTCTCTCTCTCTCTCTCTCTCTCTCTCTCTGTCTCAATCTCTCTTAAACAGGGTCTCACTCTGTCGCCCAGCCTGCAGTGGTGCAGTCTGAGCCCACTGCAACCTCTGCTTCCCTAGCTCAGGCAATCCTTGTATCTCAGCTTCCTGAGTAGCTGGGATTACAGGTGTATGCCACCATGCCCAGCTTATTTTTGTATTTTTAGTGGAGATAGGGTTTTGCCATGTTGGCCACGCTACTTTTGAAATCCTGGCCTTATGCGATCCACCCACCTCAGCCTCCCAAATTGCTGGGATTACAGGCATTAGCCACCAAGCCCAGTCTCTCTTAGGAATTATCTATGTATTCTTCTATATTCCTATATCTTCCATTACCTACCACCCGCCCCCCACCACACACACATGATCATAAGGAAAATATGAAGAGAAAAAAAGGAAAGATGGTTTCTTCAAATGTCCAATAAATTGTCATATAGAAAAGGCATTAAAACCTGTATCAAAATATGTCATGTACCCCATAAAGATATATACATCTACTATGTACCCCAAAACATTCAGAATAATTTTTAAAAATAAAAAATAAAAATGTGAACAGCTAAAAAGGAAAGAAAAGTCATTAAAGCCATTATCTTTCGCCTTACAGAGCTCAGCTAGAACTGGTAGATACAATTACAAGGTAATATTTGGCATAACGTAAAGAAAAACTAAAACGATTTAGTCAATATGTTCTTCAAATAAATATTTATTAAACAAATATTATGTGTTAACCATTTTTCTTGAACTGGGGCTATAACACCAAACAAGACGGAAAAGGTCCCTCCTTATAAATTTTGTATGTTAGAAAAAAAAATGAACAATTAAACTAAAGGAGGTTTATTTCAGAGACTGCTAAGTATTCTGAAAACAATAAACAGATTTTTATAATAAAATATATTGATGGAAGGTGTAGAAAGTTCATTCTAGAAATGAAACCTTCTAAAACTGGTAAGATACACCCAATCAGATAGCAAGCACTCTGCCACCATAAACGTTCATACCTACCTGCTCAGGATTCTCCCAAGTGCTTCACAAATCATTTACTCTTCAAAAACAAAACAATTCAAATTTAAGAAAAACTATCCTGTGGATACAACTATGGTTCTGACTTTACACATGAGGAAATAAAAGAATAGAAAAGTTAATGAACTCATCTACGTTTACAAACTGGGAAGCATCTGAGCCAAACTGAACTCATGTGGTCAGATTCCAGAACAAGTGCTCTTTATCATGACACTCGAAGGCCACTAGGTTTGTTGACCACAAACATGGATGCTGCTCATTCATCCAACACTCAATATCCCTATCCAGTGCCTGCTTTATGTCACCTGCAGTGCACAACACTGGAAACAGAGCCCTGAACAAAGCCGCGTAAGTCCCAGCTCTCACAAAGCTCACAATGTCTGCTTTCAGGGGTGTCACTGGTTGGGTTCTCTGGGAAGTAGACACTGAAGTAGAGTCACAAGGGAAAAGTTTCATAAAGGTATGAGACCTGCGTGAGGAAAAGGGAAAAATCATACATGTAAAACAAATGGAAAACATCAGATTAAGACAGACTAGAATTTCTCAGAAGGATGCAACTCTTGCCAACGAGTGAGATTTAAATAAAAGCCTTAATGTACCTTATGTTGTATTTGATTTGCTAAACACTTTGGTTTCTTAGAGATGCTGCATTTACCTTTTTGGCCATATTGTTCTGCTTTCAGTAAGGGTAAGGTTGAAAGAACCACTGTGTAAGATCCAAAAAATAAAAGGCCAATGTTAAGATTTTCAGTTTAAACAGAACTTAGTGTATGTTGGTGAGAAGCAATACCAACTCTTTGCAAATCAAAAAAGAAATACAATATTCCAAGTCGCTTCAGGAACAGTCATAATTTGTAAGTAATATTTGTGTAATGGAATTCATTTTATTGTGGTTTTGTTCTACCCAAATGCAGAGCCTGAGGGTAGAATGAAAATTCTCTTAGAAACCACTACTGGTCAAGAACATTATTGTTTTCAGACCTTAGGGATTTCCTGGGCAGCTTAGAGGAAGCTACCCAGACAGCACAGAGGTACTAAACAAATCTCATGCCACGACTGAGCCATATTTCCGCTGGAAGGTCCTCACACATGGAGAGGCAAGTGAGGATGGTTTGCTCTGTCCAAAGGTGCTGAGAAGAGCCAACATGGACCCTTGACAGAGGTTATGTGTGGAAACACCTATGTAAATAGCCACAGCAGGACTACGGACCTTATTCTGGCATCCATATGGCTTTCTGGCAGTTATCACTGATATGTCCTCACCCCCAGTTCTCCTTCTTCTTAGGGCCCTATGACTTCTTCCAGGCTAACTTTCTACCTAGATCTACCTGCTCTACTCCAACCTTCCGCTCAGGAATTTCATCTGGTCCCCCCAGGAGTTAGGCTAGTCTGAGACTTACCATAAAAGAAGGAGCTAAGGTTATAGGGTACAAACTTTGTGTTATAAGATGAATAAGTTCTGGGGATCTAATGGACAGCATAGAGACTGTAGTTATTAATACTGTATCATATCCTTTAGATTTGCTAAGAGAGTAATCTTAAGTGTTTGTACCACACACAAAAAAATGGTAACTATGTGAGATGATGGATGTGTTAATTAACTTGATTGTGGTCACCATTTCACAAAGTGTATGTGTATATATAAAATTATTATGTTGTACACCTTAAATATATATAATTTTTACTTGGCAATTATACTTCAATAAAGCTGGGTAGGGCGGAAGAGAGCTAAACAAATGAGTTTTACCCACTGTTAATCAGAATTCGGCTTTTTCAAGAAACATTTTGGGTGTTACTATCTGCATATAGATAATTTTCACTCAGACCGGTCTCCTATTCAAATGTCCCACGGGCTCATTCTTTTGCTAAGAGGTAGTAGGGAAAGTGACTAGTGTAAGTTTTAACCTAAAAGAGCTCCTTCACTACAAACTTTGTAAATTACTGAGACAGAAACATAAATGTCTTATGCTTGTGTGGAATACGGCCATGCTAAAATTGGGAAAGAGGTATTCTTCCCACTTCTCCATGAAGAAATGAAGCTCAATTTCAGGTCACTGAGGACCACAGTGAGATTAGTTGGGTGCCTCCAGGAGTCTCACGTATAAGGGGTACTCAGCAGTACTCAGCAGAGTACCAGTTATACCCAGCATATCCAGCAACAGAGAGCTGGAGCATACAGGGAGAGAAAAAACAAAAAAAAAAACTTGAATAGAGGTAATGAGGCAGCTGACCAAATAGGATTTTGCAATAGAACAATGGTGGGGACTTTATCAGGAGACAGGCTGATGACAGGAGGTAAGGGCAAGGGTGAAACACGGACTGCGGACAGGTGAATGGGAGAGATGAGCAAAGATAATGTAATAAATCTTAACATTGCAGATGTACTGAGACAATAATCAACAAACAGAACACAAGTAGACATTCAACCACAGGGTAAGTCTGGCCCAAATGGCCATATTGAGGCGTGATGTGGAATTGAGAAAATAATAAGTCTGAGTTTGATTGCTTGTGCTTGGCTACTGTTGAGATATATCTTTTGCAGAAAGAGGCTGCCAAAGATGAGATGAAATAACATAAAATGTAGTTAGTTTTCTAGCATGTACTGCCAACAGGAAGAAATAGAGGTGCTTTTCGGATGCTATCCTGGTAACTTATGCTCCTGCCTGAGCTTGGACACTGAAAACACAGAGGCGGCTGACGTCCTTTTTGGCCTCAGTCCACCTGCACCCAGGTGAAAAAAAAAAGAAAACACAGAGGCAACCACTTTGCCCATGAAAATGTACCTATTAAAGAAGTGAAGCACAGGAGATTGGAAGGCCAGGAGGCAACCTCAATTCTCCCGGAAATGTGTACTCACTGCAAAACAACTATTATGGGATGCGGTATGTTCAAAGAGCAAAGATGTCTGAATGCATCATCGGAAGCTGAGTGTTTGGGATTTAAATGTGGACTTTGACTTGAGGTCTGATGATTCTACTTCTTGACTGTAAAAAGGGACAAGCGCTCACCATTGTATCCATGAGATGTGTGGTTAAAGTTCCTCTTTATTGACTGTAAGCTTGTCATCTATTTGAAAGATTGCCTGGGGCTCCTAAAGGTAAAAATATTACTCTTAGTACATTTGATTTTTGTGGATCTTGAAGAGGTAGTGAAAACAAAAGCTTCAAAAAGAATTGAATAAGCCTCTCTTCATTAAAAACAAATAAAAAATGGTAGAAAGAGAGAGGAAAGATTCCAACTACGAAAATGAAAGAAGCTGTTCATCTAACCTCTCCTGATGCTTGAGAGGGTTTTGCTTATGTATCACAAATTTTGAGAGCACATAAGGATACCAGAAAATAGCAGAAGGCTATCTAGTGGCCACTGAATTCTTAGAAGGCAAGAGGTGCAGACATAATAGAATAAGCAACAAGAAGACAAGTAGAGGAGAGATCTCACCATGGGCACCAGAAAGACGGCTTCATTGGTTTTAACAAGGAAAAAAAATGACAGGCCTGGTGGTACATGCCTTTAGTTTCAGCTGCTCAGAAGGCTGAGATGGGAGAACTGGATTACTTGAGTACAGGTGTTCAAGACTGCAGTGAACTATGATTGCAGCACTGCACTCAAGCCTGGGCAACAGAGTGAGATCCTATCTCGTAAACAAACAATTCTATGCTGAAAAGCCTCTTTCTGTTTGGGCACTTCCAAGTAAGTTAACTCACACAAAGCCAGGGACATCACAGCAAGGTTGAAGAGTCAGAAAAAAACTCAAGGGAGGGTATACATCACCTCTCCATATAGTCCTCTGTGTCAGTCTTAAAATGTGTGGTTTTTGTTGATACATGCTGATCTTCCTCTGTCCCTATAGTACCTGATATATGTGTTGTATGAATGCTGCCTAATTTATGCACTATACGTACAGTACTAAAACACTTACCCAAAGTGAGATTATTTATAAAATTTGCTCTCTACAACTTTTAAAGTCATACAATGTGAGATAGAAGTTACAAGCACAATTAAAATAGGTCCTCTGCACACTTTGGAAATTGGTGACAAGGAGCTAATATTTTACCGAAATTACTAGGTAAAATAAATTTTATTCAATATGTAGATATGTAACCAAACAAAGGTACTGGTGGGATGCTACAGGATTCGTTTGCTGGGAAGCAGATTCTGAGAAGCAGTTTCACTTGCAAGATGTTTACTAAGGTGTGCTTATGAAGTCCACATCTGTTGAAGGAAGGGGAAGGAAGCAGGAAGCAGCAAGGAGAAGTTGATGGGCAAAGTAATCTCAATAGCGGCCTCTGCCAATCCTATGGGGAGCTCTGTAGCTCTCGGGGCCCTTTAGTGTTGTCTTGACTCCAGCCAACTTGGCCAGGCCTTTTATATGGAGCAGTCATTTGATGCAGGCCATCTCTGGAGGGTGTGTGGTTGGTTACGACAGCTCAGTAGCTGGGGCAGTCTCTGAAGGAGTTGATAACATTCTCACCTCTTAGAGCACCAAGTCCTTCATTGTTGGAGGATCTGGTAAGCACATCAAGTGTCTGCCCCTGGGATGTCTGTGTGTCCAACACTACACCAGATAACATGAAGAAGATAGATGTGTCATGTATTTAAGATACACTTCTCTCTCTCAAGTGAAAAAGAAAGAGAAACCATGCGTCACACACATTCAAGAGGAAGTAGAGCATATTTAATAGCATCTATTCTGACACTTGCAAGTTGTGGGGGGCTTAACTCTTGTATGGCTCCAATTTTTGTTTGGAAGTTATAGGTAACAACTTTATTAAATTTGTTTATCAGTTATAATAGATTTTTGGTGGAGTCTTTAGTTTTTTTCCAAATACAAGATCATATTATCTGCAAACAAAGATAATTTGACTTCCTCCTTTCCAATTTTGATGCGCTTTATTTCTCTGCGCTTTCTGATTCCTTAGCTAGGACTTTCAGTACTATGTTGAATAACAGTGGTGAAAGTGGACAACCTTGTCATGTTCCATTTCTCAGAGGAAAGGCTTTCAGTTTTTCGCCATTCAGTATGTTACTAGCTAAGGTTCTGTTGTATATGGCTTTTATTATATTGAGGCATGTTTCTTCTATAGCCACTTTTTTGTTAAAGACACATCAAAAATAAGAAAGAAAACTGCAGGCCTATATCCTTGATAAATATTGATGCAAAAATCTTCAGTAAAATACTAGAAAACTGAATTCAACAACATATTAAAGAGATCATTCATCATGACCCAGAAATAAAAACTGTATTAGTTTTCTACTGCTGCTATAACAAGTTACCACAACTTGAGTAGCTTAAAAACCACAAATTTGGGGGCTGGACGTGGTGGCTCACACCTGTAATCCAAGCACTTTGGAGGCCAAGGCGGGTGGATCACCTGAGGTTGGGAGTTCAAGACCAGCCTGACCAACATGGTGAAACCCCATCTTTTCAAAAAAAAAACACACACACACACACACAAATTTGGGTAGGCACAGTGCCTCACACCTGTTTAATCGCACACTTTGGGAGGCCGAGGCAGGCAGATCACCTGAGGTCAAGAATTTGAGACCAGTTTTACTAACATGGTGAAACCCTGTTTCTACTAAAAATATAAAAAATTAGCCAGGCGTGGTGGTGCGTGCCTATAATTCCAGCTACTCGGGAGGCTGAGGCAGGAGAATCACTTCAACCAGAGAGGCACAGGTTGCAGTGAGCCAAGATTGTGCCACTGCACTCTAGCTTGGGCAACAAGAGCAAAACTCCGACTCAAAAAACAAACAAAAAACTCCATGAATTTATTATTTCACAGTTCAGGTCCATAAATCAAAAGTCTCGACTTGTTTGCTTTGGGCCTCAAAAAGCTGAAATCCAGGTGTCATCAGGGCCGTATTCCTATCTGGGGGCTGCAGAGGAGAATCCATTTCCCTGCTCATTTGGGATGTGGGCAGAATTCAGTTTCTTGCAGTTTTAGGACTGAGCTCCCCATTTCTTTGCTGGCAGTCATTTGAGGTCCAATCCCAGCTTCTAGAGGCCACCTACATTCCTTTGCTTGTAGCCCCTTCGTTCATCTTCAAAGTCAGTTTCAGTGGGTCTGGGCCTTCTCATGCATTGGATCTCTTCTGTGTCTTCTTCTGTCACATCTCAGATGAACTGTTCTACTTTCCTCTTCTACTTTTAAGGGCTCATATGAATAGATTGGACCCTCAGATAACCCATGATAATCTGTGTATTTTAATGTACATCACTTTAATTTGTAAATTTTTTTTGTCATGTAACATATTTAAAGGTTTCAGGGATTAGGGTGTGAATATCTCTGGGAGTCATTATTCTGCCCATCACAAAAACCTATAGAGTTATGTGAGGAGATGTGAAATGCCTATGTGACTGCCATGGAATAAACTCTCAATAAACAAAGTTCATGTCTGGAGTTTGGAAAAAGACACTGAATAATAAGTGTTGGAGTCATCAGTAGGCCTTCATGGAAAAGACGGGCAAAGTCTTGAAGGAAGGAAAGGACTCAGATAAAGGAAAGGACAGAAAACAGGCTATCATGTCATGCAAACAATATAAACAGAAGCACGAATGCAGCAAGTTGTAGCAGCAAGACACAGGCTTTGATGAAAAATTGAACTGAAATCAAATGCTCACTCTACTTGTTATAAGGTTTGTTATCTTAAACATTTAAATATATCTCTCTGGGTCTCAGTTTTCCTGTTTTTGTTTTTTTTGTTATCAATTGAATATCTGCATTCTAGAAGAAAAGCAAGGCATTTTCCTATCTTCTTTCTGGCCCCTCAGTTTGGCTAATTATCATAAACTCATACTGACTTCACAACCTTATTTCTAGTTATTCCAGGAGGCTAAGCAGATTCATCTGTAATCTGCTTATGTCTTTCTAAAATGCTGAAGTGAATAGTTCTGCAAGGTTCATGAGCATATGAAGAGAAGGTCCAGAGAAGCAGTCTCTAAACTTCTTTGATGCTTCACCCATCAGTGAAAATTCTAGAAAATGTATTTCTAATATGTGAATAACGAATATGTGTTAATATATTACGTTAAATATTATATGGAATTAAATGATAATTATTTTTTTTTTGAGACAGAGTCTTGCTCTGTCGCCAGGTGCCAGGCTGGAGTGCAGTGGTGCGATCTCAGCTCACTGTAACCTCCACCTCCCAGGTTCAAGCAATTTTCCTGCCTCAGCCTCCCAAGTAGCTGGGACTACAGGCGCGCGCCACCATGCCCAGCTAATTTTTGTATTTTTAGTAGAGACGGGGGTTTCACCATGTTGGCCAGGATGGTCTCGATCTCTTGACCTCGTGATCCGCCCGCCTCGGCCTTCCAAAGTGCTGCGATTACAGGCGTGAGACACCACGCCTGGCTGATAATTATTCTTATATAAAAATAGAACTGTTAATATTTTTCTTTTACACTGTAATTTATGGTTTTGCATATATAGTCTCTAAAGTGATTTTGGAACAACAGTCTTCCTAAATCCAGTTCAGAATGCTAGCATTTACTTTCTGACAAATCTGTCTCTATCACACTAGAACTTTGTTCATAACCTGATGTATAATGCTTTCTTTATTCCAACATGGACCTTAAAAGGGTATGTTCGGTTTCATGATAAGAGACTGAACTGAAGTGCCTTCTACTTATCAGTGTATAAAGAAGTATGCAGATCAAGAGAACTTTTTCAGACAACCCAAAGCTGCTTCTGATCAAGAATTCAGTGAAACTTGTTCAGGAAACCCTGGAGATTAGAAAGGAAGGCAGAGTAAGATGAGCTCAGTGTGCCTTTTCCCTGAGGCAACCCCATCTGGCTGAAGCAGCTGGATCTCAGTCCCGAGAAACTGCCAGGTGGCCTGCCACTGCAGGGAAGAGAGTCCTTGGAAAGTTCCACCTGCACCTTTTTCTTCAAAGGGAGTCCTTCTAAGCATTCAAGCTTCTTTTCTGAGGAAAAGACTGCATCTTACTTCTGGTCCCCCTTTGTCATCATGGATTATGTCTCTGACTTTAATATCAGGATTGGATCCTTCCATGAATCTCCCTCAAACAGCACTTACTCCTCCAATTTAAAATCTAAAACTTCACCCTATGCATATGTTCCCTCCCTCATTACAATACTAGTTCATAAGGTTTGATTTTGTATACTTTGTTAAAGAAGTTTAGATTTAATATTTTTTAAAGGAGTCACTAATGATTTTGTTCTGATGAGTCAATATTGTAAGGTGATGTTCTTGTTCATAGATTGAACGAACATGAAACATGTGCCTGGGATTGATTGGGAGTGGAGAGAGAGAAGGACTCAGAGTTATACCAGCCTTGGTGTGATGAGATATTCACATGGCTCCCCTACCTACGTCCTTTAGTGGAATGAGAAAAAAAAAAGTTGTATCAGTGGTTTACAATATTTATGGTAGCTATCTACAATGCACATTGAATGAGCAAACTGCTAGATGCTATTCTTCACTCAATGTGCTTGCTTAAGCAACTAATAAGAAAAATATATTCGAAAAGGGAAGACAAAGCTTGATGATAAATATATTCTTTCTGAACTTCTGTTTTTTGGTCATATAATTCACTTTGGGGATTACAAAGGAGAAGTAAAAGTAAAGTTAAATTATTAAGTAGTGCATTATTAAGGAAGATGTAGGAGGTTGGGGATGTTCTGGCACAAAGTTAAAAATAACTCATGTCTTGGTCCTGGTGCTGGTACCAACTGACTGTGTGATATTTGGGAAAGCACTTAGGTCTGTAGATTTTTCAGCTATAAAAGAAAGATATTTAATAATATAAACTCTAAGATTCTTTCTTGTTCTAAAATTCTATGATCATGAAATACATAAATAATGACTGAATTTAGAGAAAATTCCTTCTTTCCTCTATTTTTTTATTCAAGCATTATGTGTCATTCTTCAGCCACTGTCAGTTTTTCAAGTGTATTTATATTTTATTAATCTATTACATTTTGAGCCCATCTCAAAGTCTGTTTAAGAGAAAGCAGAATATGCATAAATAGTAACTACATGGCATTTAACTGTAATAAAGTATAAATAAAATCAAATTTAATAATAATCATTATTCTTAACAAAATGCATAGGTCAAATTGCATTTTTTTCTTTCGAGTTGGAATATTGCAGTATTTTGAAAGAAGTAAGATATTTTCAAACTAAGGAAGCCGAGTTCAGTGGTCTGTTGATAAGCTGAGGAAGTGCACATGTAAGGCACATATAGAAGGCATAATTATCTGCTCTGGTGGAGAAAGGCAGTAGTATGGGGAAACCAAAAACAATTACATTCTATCTTACTCTGAACAGAGCTTACAAAATTATGCTTAAACATGTCAGTGTCTAGTCTCTTAAGGACTAACAATACTTCAAATTCAATAATGGGGTTCTAGGTCAGGCGTGGTGGCTCACACCTGTAATCCCAGTACTTTGGAAGGCTGAGATGAGCAGATCACAAGGTCAGGAGTTCGAGACCAGCCTGGCCAATATGGTGAAACCCCGTCTCTACTAAAAATATAAAAATTCGCTGGGCATGGGGGCGCATGCCTGTGGTCCCAGCTACTTGGGAGGCTGAGGCAGAAGAATCACTTGAACCCAGGAGGCAGAGGTTGCAATGAGTTGAGATTGTGCCACTGCACTCCAGCCTGGGCAAAAGAACGAGATTTATTTATTAGAAATAAATAAATAAATAAAATAATGGGGTTCCAATCCAGGAACAGAAAGTGTCTAGTTTCACCATGCAACCAGAGCTCTGAAGAGAAAGAAAATTACCACTTCTGATTCCAGGTAAAACTGACTTGCCTGTTTCTTCAAGTTTACTTTCTCTAAGCAATTAATATTTTGATTTAAATAACACTTTTTGTGGATTAGAGTAAGCTTGGAGTCAGAGGTCTGTATTTAAATTCTGAAATCTTCTTTTACTAGCCATGAGACATTGAGCAAGGTCATAAACTCTTTCAACCTCAATATCATCATTTGAGATATAAAATTTATAATGGAGTGATAACTATCCTATGTTCTTCAAAGGGGTGTGGATAACATATAACAAAATTGTTAGTGTGGAAATTATTTTGAAAACTAAGTTTATAATGACTTACCAGGAATAAAATAAAACAAAATGTAACAATATAAACAAGTGACATTTACTGAACTGATTAACTTTATATTAAATGCAAACGCCATGAAGTAAACTGAAATAAAAGAAAACAAAGCATGACTTTACCTTCAAGGATGATATGATATGATCAACCTATGAAACATAAAGGCAAGAACACCTAATAATCTTCCACTATCACCATAAAAGTTTGCATAAATCTCTAAAAGTCTCTGGAGTTTAGTTTTCCTTAGCTATAAAGAGTGGGCTTTGGTTTGGTAGTCCCTATGCTTTCTGGAAGTCCTTAAAGTATGATTTGAGGAGATTATTTGGAAGAAAGCTGTTATTTTAAAAAAAGATTTGGCATTAATATAAGAAAATGTTGTAGTGTATCTGGCTTAATTGTAAAAACAGAAATTGAAAAGAACAATAGTATCTTTAAATCATATCACTCTCTAAGAATAGTGAGTAGATTGATTGACTAAATACCCTGCGAATGAATAACACTTGATAGTGAATTGGACGTGGATGATAACCATGACAACAAAATTCCCATGTTGCAAACATATTCAGATTTTCTTTAAAAATGTAAAGTACCACAAGACATCATGAAAAACTGCTAGGTTTTCAATTAGACTCTCAACTTTGGCATGTGTACTTCCTAAGACCACAAAATGGGCACTGTACTTTGCACAGTGCCATGTGATACTGTTTTCAGTAACCAGAGCACTAAAATTCTGCAGGTAGCATCAGTCCTAGGCTGTCAGGCAGAACAAGGCATGGGTGCTGAATCTTAAGGGAGCGGAACCCTGCATTTTTCAAATCAAGGCTCTAACAAAAATGATCCCTTAGACCGAATAGTGCTGTATATATCTATAATCTCATGTGAGGCTGGCAAGTAGGTATAATAGGTAGAATTCTCCAACTGTATGGATGAGGACAAAAACAGATGTGACTGAGGTTACATAGCAAATAAATGATAGAGCCAGAACTAGACCTTGTATTTTTTTAACCTACAGTCTAATCTTGTGTTTTGTTTGCCTGTTTGTTTTCCTGCTCCAGACTTGTCAACAATAATTATCGCTAACATTTTCCGAGCACTTAACTACGTGTCAGGCACAATGCCGAATTTTTCAGATACTTCCTTTCATTTAATCAAATTTTTGTCTTTGCTGCCCCCTCTGTCAGAAAGAAAAAAACTCATTATTTGTATTTAATAGGAAAGGAAACTAAAACTTGAGTAGAAGAAACACAGCGCCTTGATGACGGTCACATAGCTACCAGGAGGTAGACCCAGGACCCACAGTCATGTCTGCCTGACTTCAGCCTTTGCTAATCCCTCCCTTACGCAGCTTGTATATCTCTGGCAGCTGCCATCTCGGAAGTTTCTCCCTCAAGAGAGTTTGTTTCCTTGAAACAAAAAGCAGTTTCACTTAGAAATACCAAGACAATGCAATGAAAGACTTTCCACTATTGCCCTTTAGGGTGTGTGATATCTAAGATTGGAATGTGACATTATTTTGCGTAACCTATATATGCTGAGTTTAAATCCCATGCTGATTATTTTGGAACCGAGCTCTTTATAAGGCAGTTTTTCTCAATTTCTACCCTGCTAAACATACTCAGTAACTATGGATAGGGTTCTATGCATATCTAGCTTGGGTCTTCCTCTCGTTTCACATGCTCAGAGTAATTTTTTTCTCATGGACATTGACAAGCATTTTTTCTAAAATTTTCACATAATTCAGGATGCTCAAATATATTTCTAATGGTATTTGAGTATCTAACAAACTAAGATACTCTTGAAAAACATTAATTCCATCTCCCACTACAAGCGCTTATTCCGACCCTTCTTTATTTTTTCTTCCTGCATTATTTCCTCCCTCCCACCTTCTTTTCTCCCTCCCACCATTCCTTTCTTCATTCCTGCCTTCCATTCTTCCATGTAATAATAATTTAGTGTGGCTGCTAATCATGAATGTGACCTTTGAGAACTCACTGTCTAGCTGAGGCAAGAGCCTCTAGATGTGTTAAATAACATAGAAAAGTAACAATGTGTCACAGAACATACATATATTTTACGTAAATTCACAGAGATCGTGAAGTACAGTTCCCTAAGAAACACCTGAACTGACTCAAGTAGAACCAAAATACACAAAGACGGAAGAGGAGAGGAGAACATTTTGTAAATTTCAAAGAGAAAACAATATATTAACATTAATTCATTCTCACCTCTCAGCAAATCATTCCTCTCTCTTACTAAGCAGAAAGCACAGACCACATGCACTTCTCCAGTTTAATATGGAGTCTCAAACCTCTTCTTCTTTGCCTCTGCTGCCCCCTCTGTCTGGAATAGACTCCCAATCTCCCATGCAAACTCTCTTATTTTTGAAGGTCAGCTCAAGGGTAAGTCTACAACGTCCTCTGTGAAGCCTGGCTGCCTTCCTCTAGCCTCCCACTGTGTGTGGTGCATAACTCCACTGTAACAGTCACTACTTTGTGTGTAAATGCTTGTTACTGCTCTCGCTGTACGACACTATGTTATCTGTTGTCTCAATCCCAGAACATCAACAGGGTGGAGCATTTAGTATATACTCAATATATATTTTAGGATTAAATAATTCTATAAAAACACGTGTCAACTTGTTCTGCATAATTTGGGCATTAGGATAGTGCCTGTAAATGTTAGGGGCTCCATGTAATTCAGACTATTCTCAAAAATATTTATTCTGTGGTTTGACTCTGAGTAAAATAATTACCCAAAAAAAAATAGCTGAGGATACAAGAACCCACACCATGGAAGGAACTACATGCAGTGAAAATAGCTAACTGTAACATAAATATGCACAGAAAGAGATAAATGAGGCATTCATACAACAACACTGTCTGAGTCTACCACAAGTGGGTTATGATTGCAGGACTCTGTGGAGCAGCATGAATAAAAGATTAAATGGTGCGTATTTTAGGTAGGTTGATGGGTGAGCATTGCAGAGAACTTGTTTTCAAAAAAGCAAGAATATTCAGATTAGGTATTCAGAAATACCTAATATAAATAATTCATTTTCCTCTAAGAGTGAAACCCCAAAAATGACAGTCACTAAAAGTATATTTACATGACACCTTAAACTCATTTTGTGTAATCTTTTTATAATAAAAAATGAAGCAATCTCTAGATGGAAAAGGTATCTCATACAACACGTACCAGCAATATACGGAGCCTATGTAGAAGTGAGAAGGACCATAAAGGTTTCCCCACTTCATGGTATGTCAAAATCTAGAAAAGACTTTTTTAGAATTAAATAGAGTATGCGACAGGTACTTATTATTCTCACTGAAGCTGACTTTCCAAATCACCACTGGGGGTGAAGACCACTGGCTACTTCCCAAGAAATTAGCAAAAGAAGGGAATAGAATCATTGGATATTAGCGCTTGAAGATTTTGAGGTTCTTTTGCTACCCTTATTTTCAGATGAGGATATTTTTCATACCCTAGAAAGGTGAAGAAATTTACCAGATGGTCAAAGTATTTAAAAATGAGAGAATTGGAGCTAAAATCCAGGATTCCCGACTCCCAGTCCAGTGCTCTTTCACACTAAGCTATGCCGGAATCCATTCTAAAACAAAATGCTAAATCCACCAGCCTTAACATTTATAAGGTGTTTCTGCAAGGACATAGGTTTTGCTCCATGCCTCACATCAGGTCTTCATTTCCTTCTTGTTTAAAGAAAGAGTGGCCTGTACTATAGTCTCATAGTGACATCTGGTGACGAAATCAGGATAATACAAAACGTAAGAAAAAAAAGTATCAATGCGCTTTTGTTTAAGATTTAGGTAGGACAATTACATCCAAAACTTAGAGGATATATTGTAATTTCTTAAGATTGTGCTTCATGGTTCCCTTCTGTTTTAAAATGTCTACAAGGTAATGTTTTATATTATTTCTCTTTTTGGAATAACTGAATTATTACCAATCCTGTGGCATCTGAGTCTACATAAGCTATTCAACAAGGATTTATGAGAACCTACTATGTGACAGAAGCAGTTGTAGCTCCTTGGAACACAAAGCCTAGCTGGGGAATTAACCCAATATAGTGAACTATGAAATAATTTGATAAGAGGTAGAGCTAAGACATATGCAAAATAGGCTGAGGATATAGAGTGACTGGCTGACTGGTAAGTCAGAAATGCTTTAGAGAAAATAAGACCTTTCTAACTTAGCCTTTAAAAGTGATTAGGAGTCCATCTGACTTAAAAAACAAAAATTCTCAATTCATTCTCTCAAATATAACAAAAAGCATCTAAAATAAAAATATATTTTTATTAAAATTCATTCCATGAGTGTGATTGTCAATGACATTGCTTCATTATTGATGAACTTAGTCCTCGTAGAGAAAAAGTAAATGTTGCTGTTTCTGATCAATAATGCAGGTAGAGAATACCTAGTATTCTCAATCTCTTCTATTTCCTATTTCAATTTCTGGTACAGAGGTCTAGGGGAGAGACCCTAGAGTTGCCTGCCCATAAGTATTCAATTGTTACTTATATAGGGCCTTCTATGTATCAGATACGCTTTATGGTGCTGGAAATGAAACAGTGAACAAAATCCATGCCCTCACTGTGCATATATTCTAGAGGGGAAAACAGCCAATACATAAATATGTCACACATGTAGTAGATCAGACGGCTGTAAGTAGGAAGAGAACTGTGCAGGGACAAGGTTAGATAGAGCTGGGGGAGGAGAGTGTCATCTTAGATACGGTGGCCAGGGAAAACCTCCCTGAAAAATTGGCATTTGAGGAAAGGCCTGAAGAACGTGATGGAAGAAGAGAAGCAGATATTTTGCAGAAATTTAGGGAAGAGAGCTCCAAGCAAGGGAGACAATCAGAAGAAAAGCCCTGTGCTGGGAGCGTACCAAGAGTGGAAGCACACAAAGGAGGACAGTGTGGTTAATGAGTGAGGCCTGGAAAGAGTAGAAAAAATAAGGTTTGAAAAGAAGCACAGACCTGATCTTGTAGGGCCTTGTTAGCCTTGCTAAGGAGGGTAGTGGGAATCACTGTAGACTTTGGGACACAGAGGTGACATGACCTGGTCTGACCCAGATGCTATGTTCAGAATGGATAATAAGGAGGCAAATGCTGAATCATCAAATACCAAAAGTAAAGTATTGTGTTTATCCAGGAGACAGATGATGGTCATTTGAAGAAGAGTTAGCAGTGCAGGAGGAGTAATTAGATTCTTGACACATTTAAAAGGTATAATTAACATGATTGATGGATCAAATATGTGTGGGGAAATGAGAAAAGCCACTTCCAAAGAGACTCTGAATTGCTTAAGCAATGGGAAAAAATAGACATTTAATGAGATAGAAAATGGGCAAAAGGACCAGGTTTGGAGGATCAGGACATCAAAAGTCCAACTTAGGATATATTAAATTTGATGTGTCTATTAATTGTGTGGGTAAGGATCTCTAGAAGGAGTTGAATAGAATCTTGAGTTCAGGAGGAATAACATATGACCATCATCAACATTTGGATAGTATTCAAAGGCATAGATGCTGTGATACCACCTTGTGAGTGAGTGTTGATAGGGAAAAGATCTAAGAACTGAACCCTAGTGAACTCCAATGCAGAGAGGAGATAAACCAGTAAAGAGAGCTTAGGGGAACATCTGAAGTGAATGGGAAAACTGACAGTAGATCCCAGAACTCAAGTGAAGAAACTATTCCAAGAAGGAGATCATTGCCCACTGAATCAAAGCTACCGAGAGGCTGATTAAGACAAAGACTAAATTTACCACTGAATTTAGCGCTATGGAAATCATAGGTAATCTTGTGAAGAGCCCTTTTTCTTAGTGTGGTAAACCTGTTGAAGCAGATTCAAATGAGAATGGCAAGAGGGAAACAGGAGAGAAGCAACATAAGACATCTCTTTAAAGGAATTTTGTATATAGAGAAGCAGAGGAATCAGGTGATAGTTGGAAATTATTTTAAAGAAAAGGGGTTATTTTAAAGAAAAAAGATATTACAACATGTTTGCACTACTGTGGGAATAATCAAGTTGAGACAGAAAATTATTTAAGAAAGAGAGAGTCTGCAACACAGGAGATTGGGGCTTAATAACATGCGTAAATTTTTAAAAACTAAATTTAAAAAAAAAGAGTCTAATTGCTGAAGTGAAAGAGATGACACCCTGTGCATAAGTGTGATCAGATAGGATCATGTACAGCTCAAGTAAGAACAGGAAAGAAGAGATCATATACATGTACAGATAGGATAGGCTTTTTAGTGTGGTGGTGAGGAGACGTGCGAGTTATCTACTGATTACTTCTATTTCCTCAGTTAAACAGGAAGCCGGGTTCATAAACCAAAATGAAGAGGAGCGAAGCAGTATTGGAGGTTCAGGAAAAGTAATAGGTGTAAAAATATATAAAGTAGAATTGTCAGGGAGTACCAAGATATATTTCCAGTTAAAGATGAAGGATTTAAAGTGAGGCCAGCCAGTATCCCAGCTTTTCTGCAGCTATATCAGCTGCATAGGTGCAGGCACAGAATACATGGAAAATTGCATTTAAATAGGTCCTGGATTTTAGAAAAGTAACACAATGAAGAAGAGAGGTACAAGGCTAATGATGGTGTTTGTGGGAGAGTGAAACGTGTAAAATATTAGCCAAGTAAGAATGAGCCTGAGAATTTTAGGAGTATAAAGGAATGAGGAAAAGTATAAATACAGCAGGGTCAAAGAATGTTTGGAGCCAAGGCACTAGAGGCGATGAGCTGACAATTTAGGTGATTATTGGTGAGTGACATGCTTTAAATGAAAAGTATAGAAGGGTACAATTATTCATAATGATAAGCCCTAGGGTACAACCAAGATCTGAGTAGCTGATACAATGAAAGTAGAATGGACAAACTTTCCACATCTAGGTCCAGTGACAGAAGACGGATAGGAAACAAGTTATCAACCACTTGAGAGAACATATTCCCTAAGTTTCTTATTGCTATTATTTTTTCAGCATATATTTGTTGTAATGCCAACTATATTCAAGTCGATTAATATGGGCTTCTCAAATAATGACTCCAGCACTGGATAATCCTGCCACGTATTTTAATAAATTCCATTCTGCTGCTCAGATCTATTGGCATCTACAGCATGTCTTTTGAGAAGATGGGCATTCACATGCCTATGTCCTAGCAAATTTCCAACTCAGAAAACCACATTGGGCTTCTCTACATATCTTCCAACTATTTCAATAGAAAATACAATTATCTGATTTCTTCCTATGGTATTATTCAGAGAGAACAGTGCCTGCCAGTTCTAGGGTGAGGGAATCCAAACAACAATACAATCCCCCAGTGTATTTATACTTTTCCTCATTCTTTTATACTCCTAAAATTCTCAGGCCCCTTCTTACTTAGCTAATATTTTACAGTCTCACCCTCCCACAAACACCCTCAATAGCCTTGCACCTCTCTTCTTCATTGGATTCTGGAAGGCACCTTTAGGTTCTGGCAGGCACCTTTAGGTGACACCCTGTCTTCAAAGTGCTTTCAAAGTCTGCAGAGAAAAAGTACCCAGCAGCTATAAGACCTCCTAAGAGTTCAATCATGCATTCTAAGTAGCAGATCATTCAAATGTAATTGGCTAGTGAGTTCATTTTACTCTGCTTTTCCTGGTCACATGTTACTGCCCTTGTACACTGTATGTTCTCTATCCCAGACTTACAAAGCTTGTTTTCTTGAATGTGTTCTCTTTTTAAATTCACACAGTCCTAATGATTCTTTTTGGACAAAATTCTTTTACTCTTACAATTCAATTCAAGTCATCCATATGCTTATTATGAACAAGGGTCTGGGACCTAGGGGAAAAGGGAATAAAAAGATGAATGAAATTTGGTCCCTGCAATCCAAGAGCTTGCTGTGAAGAAGGAAGTTTGGCTTACATTGCCTCCCTAATCCTTTGGCTAGGCAAGAACAGAATATTGTCTAAAACCTCCTCATGTTAGCAGTCCTCTGTGGTGGTGACTGGAAGTAGAGTTTAAAGAAAAATACAATTCACACATAATAATTGTGCATATTTACAGGGTACAACCTGATGTTTCAGTATGTGTTCAAATGTGTGCATTATATAATGATCACATTGGGGTAATTTATCCACCACCTTGAAGAGAGATTTTTGAATATTCTCATTACAAAGAAGTAGGAATTTTTAACAGATAACTGAGATGTTTCTTGTGCACATCAAGTCATTCTGATGATGCATTTACATTTGTTTTGTGTGTGTGTGTGTGTGTGTGTGTGTGTGTGTGTGTGTGTGTGTTCTGAGAAAGAGTCTCAATCTGTTGCCCAGGCTAGAGTGCAGTGGCATAATCTCGGCCCACTACAACCTCCACCTCCCAGGTTCAAGCGGTTCTCCGCCTCAGCCTCCTGAGTAGTTGGGATTACAGATGTGTGCCACTATGCCAGGATAATTTTTGTATTTTTAGTACAGATGATGTTTCACCATGTTGGCCTTGCAGGTCTCAAATTTCTGGCATCCAGCACTCTGCCTGTCTCAGCCTCCCAAAGTGCAAGGATTACAGGTGTGAGCCACCAAGTCTGGCACATTTACATTTCTTATCCGGATCTTTCCTTCAGTAAGTGCGAAGGAATCCTACTTTCCCCAATATATTTTTCCTATTTCAATGTTTTAGCATGTACATTATGTTACTGCTTTGCAGATATTTGATTTTTCCCTTTATTTACTGGAAAGTAAGTTTTTATAGTCTTTGATCAGGAACAGAAGTATTCTAAAATCTGCCTGCAACCTCTCTTTCTGACTCTGCATTTTAGGGAATCATTCTCTGTAACAGAAGAAAAAAAAAACACAGCTTGTGGAGTGAGAGACCTTTTTTCAAATTATAGTTATTCCTAGGAATAAGTCTTAGTGACAGGTGGTATGGTATAATAACAAGTTTAAAGCAATGGTTAAGCAAAGCTCAACAACCTCATCTATAAATTGGGATGACAACAGCCTACCTCAAAAAATGTGAAGGTAAATGAGATAACATAAATCTTTATTCCAGTTCCTGGTACTTAGTAAGCATAAACAAACCCCAAAAAACTACCATTGACATAATTACTCTACTTATTTTATTTCTCTATGCTCCAGGCAAACAAACTACTAATGACCCAGGGGTCCTTCTCCATTCTCTTCTTCACAAGAAAATGTTCTCTCTCTGTGCCATTATTAAAATCTACTGCCCCTTGTAGGGTAAGCTCAAGTGCTGTCCCTTGGAAACCTTTCCAGATCATCCCATGGCCAACAGTGACTGCTGCTTCCTCTTTTTTAAATGCAGATGTTTCTCTCCTACTTGACAATCATTTTTGTGCAATTATTTTCTTTTTGTTTATGTTCTTAATGCCCCCCTAACCATTTTCCAGACTGTTTGCTCCATGAGAGAGGAGACCATCATCTCTGTGTTCACCATTGTATGACCAGTATCCGGAGGACTGGCTGTTACATAATTACATCAGGCACTCAGTAAATATTTGATAAATAAACATTGGATTTTAAGGCAAATATCATATCTTACATAGCGTATCATATCTTACATTTTATGTACCTCACACAAATACCACAGAGTGAAGTATATGACAAGTAAGGTTATTTCTCTTGATAAGTACATAGTCCAGTCTGAAACAGATATGCCAAAAAAAAAAAAACCTGGAATAAACAAGATGAATTGTTTTAATAGAGGCACTGTATTACTTTCTTAGGACTGCCAAGAAATCACCTCAAATTTAGTGGCTGAAAATAAAAATTTATTGTCTCACAGTTATAGATGCTAGAAATATGAAATTAAGGTGTAAGTAGGATTGGTTCCTTCTGGGGCCTGTGGAGGAGAATCTGTCCCAGGCTTTGCTGCTTAACTTGTAGCTGGTTATCTTTTCTTTACATCTCTTTACATTATCCTCGCTTTAAGTGTCTCCAAATTTTCCTCTTTTTAAGAAGACACAAGTCATATTGGATGAATGCCTACACGAATGACCTCACTTTATCTTCATTATCAATGTAAAGATCCTAATTCTAAATAACTTCACATTGTAAAGTACAGTACTGGGGGGATAGGACCTCAACTTGTTCTATCTCAGACAGAGAAGAGCCATTTCTTGTGAATTGGGAAGAGGGGTATACTGAATCCATAATAAGCACATAAAAAGTTGGCTGGAGCACAGGAGAAGTGACATGTTTCCAGCTCTAGCAAAAAACAAATTGAAGTGGCATATAAAAATGTGTGTAGTATGACAGAATGAAAAATAAACGAACAAGAATTCAGAGAGGGATGTGGTAAATTATCATGTTTCCCTCATATGTTATAGGATACTAAATGGTATTAGAATTATTAATCAATAATAATGCTACACTGTTGCAATTTAAAGAATATATGAAGTGGTGTTATATGGGAAGTGCCAGGGCATCCTCATTTCTGTCCAATGGGAGAAACATTTTCATTTGAGACCTCCATGGATAATACAATCTTTTAGTTAAGAGAGCTGCATTTTGAGTGGTGCAGGCAGAATGGTGATCTCTCACACACACAAACACTAAGATACACAGACAGAGACAGAGACATTAGAGAGACAGAAAGAAAAATACTGGCACTCAGATAGGGAGAAGCCATTTCTTGACATTAAGAAATAAAGTAGAATCCATTGGGGGGAAATAAAACCTCACGGACAGAGTTAATTCACATACACATGCAGGTAACACACTGCTTGATACTTACTGTGGACTTTGAAAATTATGAATGTGTGTGTGTGTGTGTGTGTGTGTGTGTGTGTGTATACATTTGGCCCTCCCTATCTACATATCCTGCATTCAGATTCAACCAACCATGGATTAAAGACATTTGGAAATAACAAACAATAAAAATGAACAATATAACAATAAAAAATAATACAAACAAAAATACAGTATGACAACTATTTACATATCATGTATGTTGTATTAGGCATTATAAATAATCCAGAGATAACTTAATGTATACCAGAGGATGCTATATGCAAATACTATGCCACTTTGATAAGAACAGATACTAAACTTCATCTTAGCCAAAAGTTAGAGAAACAATATAACTATGCCATTTTATATAAGGGACTTGAGCTGATCATCCTCAGATTTCGGTATCTTTGGGGTTCCTGGAAACAATTCCTGATATATATATATATATGTCTATATATATATATGTCTATATATGTCTATATATATATATGTCTATATATATGTCTATATATATATATGTCTATATATATGTCTTCCCTCAGTATCACAGGAATTTGTTATATATATATATATACCTATATACATACATATATATATACACACACATATATATATACACATACATACACACACATATATATACACACACACACATATATATAACCAAACTTTTCAGTAGGAAGAAACATTTAAGCACAGATGGGTATGGTACAAGAACAGAAGATAAAGACACATAGAAGAAATTCGCAACAACGTGAATGGAACTGGAGATCATTATGTTAGGTGAAATAATTCAGGCACAGAAAAACAAACATTGCATGTTCTCATTTGTTTGCGGGATCTAAAAATCAAAACAATTGAATGCGTGGAGATAGCAGAAAGATAGTTACCAGAGGCGGCAAAGGGTAGTGTAGGCTATAAGGGTGAGGTGGGGATGGTTAGTAGGTACAAAAAATAGTTAGAAAAAATAAATAATACCTAGTATTTGATAGCATAACAGGGTGACCATAGCCAAAATAATGTAATTGTACATTTTAAATATGAAATTAAATATGTATACCAGCCTAGGACACCAAGTTGAATGACTCCAGCATGCAAAACACACATTGATCACCATGCCTGCCGCAAGGGAAGCTGTACAATGTCTGGCTCTGCTAGAACCCCATCATTTATTGCTAGCAATCTATTGTCCATAATCATGTTTAAATTAATAGCATTTTAAAAGTACAAAGTTTTCATTATTATTTTTTAAAAGCAAGGGCAGTGTGGTGAGTCAAGCCTGTAATCCCAGCACTTTGGGAGGCCAAGGTGGGTGGATCACCTGAGGTCAGGAGTTCAGCCTGACCAACATTGCGAAACCCCATCTCTACTAAAAATACAAAAATTACCTGGGCGTGGTGGTGGGCGTCTGTAATCCCAACTACTAAGGAGGTTCAAGGAGAATCACTTGAACCCAGTAGGCGGAGGTTGCAGTTATTTGAGATTGCACCATTGCACTTCAGCCTGGGCGACAGAGTGAGACACCATCTCTAAATTAATAAATAATAAAAGCAAGTAATTATTTAACTTTCCTTATAAAAACTTTTTAAAAGTGTTTTTAAAAACTTTTTTTAAAGCCCTGAGGACTATTTTCTTTAAAGTCTTGAGTTACAGAACTCCCTATATTGGGCTATGATAGCCTTACTTGTTTCTTGCCAAGAATCCAGTACCCCGAAAGTGCAAATACAAAGCAAGCGACTCAAAAATAAACAAATAAATTGGAGGTACGCTACCTATTGAAATATGACCTAGTACAAACACCTATGCCACTTGCTTATGAACCATATAGATTTTCTGTGTGCAGTTTTGATTGAATGAGCGAGTTTACGTTCAACCACAAGGGGGCCCCCTCTGTCAATAACGTACTCTATTTATGCATTAAGTCAATCATGAAAATGAAAAAGAAAAGAAACATCGATGACCCCAAGTCTCTTTAACTGAATGGAGGTAAAAGGGAAACAACGAATGAGAAAAGCACTACGCCCTTTTAAGAATCTTGGATTCACATTCCTAATAAAGTTATTATTTTTCCTCCTCTCACTGACTCCCATTTCACTCTATTATATAGCACCGCATTCCCCGGGAGCTCTTGAATGAAGGGCATCACTCAGCTGTGTCAAGTATTTGCAAACAGGCCAGGGGTAGTGGCTGACGCCTGTAATCCCAACACTTTGGGAGGCCAAGGCAGGTGAATCACAAGGTCAGGAGTTCGAGACCAGCCTGACCAACATGGTAAAACCCCGTCTCTACTAAAAATACAAAAAAAAAAAAAAGAAAGAAAAAAAAATAGCTGGGTGTGGTGGCATGTGCCTGTAATCCCAACTACTCAGGAGGCTGAGGCAGAAGAATTGCTTGAACCCAGGAGGCAGAGGTTGCAGTGAGCCAAGATCGCAACATTGCTTTCCAGCCTGGCAACAGAGTGAGAATCTGTCTTAAAAAAAAAAAGTATCTGCAACAATAAATATACTGGTTTTGCAATGTCTAGGCTCTATGGATATTCCTTTTTACTGAAGGTAAGACATACAGTTGCCCAGGCTTGACAAAATTAATAATAATAATAATTAATAATAATGGCAAATTTCTATTCTATTTAGCTACTTGGCTTGACTTATAGAAATAGCAACATTCATCTGCAATACCCCCTCCCACACTTATGTCTAAGGACAAAGCACACCAACGATCCCACATACACCATAGATAACTTCATTTTACGTATTTTATTCTGTTACCAAACTAAATTTTTATCACATAGATCTACCTTCATAGTTTGTTGCTCACTGAACACTTCAGTAATTTTCAATCTTCCATGTAAAGCATTAAGCACAGTCCCAACACAGAGCAAATACGCAATAACTGTTAGTTATTATAACATTATTATGTCCTTTCAGTGCATTAAACCACAGCCCTGACTCCTAGACCAGCATTCTATTAAACCACAAAATTCAGTTGCATAATATATGATAATATAGTAAAATGAGACTGGGTGTGGAGGCTCACACCTGTAATCCCAGAACTTTGGGAGGCCAAGGTGGGTGGATAAACTGAGGTTGGGAGTTCGAGACCAGCCTGACCAACATGGGGAAACCCTGTCTCTATTAAAAATACAAAATAAGCTGGGCATGGTAGCTCATTCCTGTAATCCTAGCTACTCGGGAGGCTGAGGCAGGAAAATCACTTGAACCTGGGAGCTGGAGGTCCTGGTGAGCTGAGATTGCACCATTGTACTCCAGCCTGTGTAACAAGAGTGAAATTCCCTCTCAACAAACA
The DNA here is from genome assembly GCA_963573385.1 of Cacajao melanocephalus. NCBI lineage: Eukaryota > Metazoa > Chordata > Mammalia > Primates > Pitheciidae > Cacajao > Cacajao melanocephalus. The sequence goes on from CAUYLG010026920.1 coordinate 158,797, forward strand.
AATAAACCAACCAACAAACAAACAAACATAATAAAATGGCAATAGGTGCTAAATATCCAGATAGAACCACAGATAAAATCAGACAGCTTTTCCAGGAAACAGGGAAATTGGTAGATAGGAGATATAGGCCTAAGCACTCTAAGCAGAAGCTACGTTTATCAAGGATATCCTGGCAATCCATGGCACATTAATCCCTTTCTTCTGGAGTCTAGAATTATGTTGCAGCTCTCACTTTCATCCTGTCTAGAGACTCTGTTGCTTTGTGATTATCAGCAGTTGAGAGATCTTTAGACCATCTGAAAGGCCTACTTTTTTTTTTTTTTTTAATGAACAGAGTATAAAGGGTTACTTAAAGAGAAACTCCTGGTTGCCACTTCAAATCCTTTTTGGTTATTGAACTTTTCAAATGGTGCCCTCTTTACCAGCTTGCCCCCTCAGGTATAAGCTGTTCCCCAATTTATTCAGATCTGAGATCTGAAAACATTCCTTTCCCTGTGAGTTCAGCTAGGACAAAGCTGGAACTTTTGATAAAATTTGAAAAACACATTTTTTAAAGATGAAAATTTTTTAAAATTGATGCAAAAACATTTATAGAGACTTCTAATCCAAATTTAACTTCTCAAAATATGTTTTGACCCATTAGCATAATGTTTCAGTCTTTCTGGAGAATGCCCTTTGAAACTGTTTTTTCCATAGAACTTCCTCCTTTCCTTTGACTTCCTTGCTCTGGAGGGGAAGAACTAGAACAGGGCAGATCTAATTACTCAGGAGGAAGGACAAGAAATAAGGAACTGAATTATCAACAGTTGGAGAAAGAAAGCAGATGTCAGTATCATTTCCTAGAGTCAGAGTCAGGTGGATAAGCCAATGCTGTTGAACAGCATACTTTTCCTGCTACTCTTGAAGCATAAAGAAGTCTTTCTCTTACAAAGTCATCCTAGTTAGTAATCTTACAGGGCACAAAGAGATCGTTTGCACGTTATTGGTTAGTAATTCAAAATACCTCTAAAGTTTTGCATATTATGAAAGTACTATAGGCACAGGGCTGAGAAAAGGAGTAAATAAGACAGTATATATGAAAACACTTGGTTCAGCGCCTGGCTCTGTGGTTAATAAATATTGTTAGTATTAGTTATTATTATTATGATGATTTCCAAAGTGTCCATTAAAAGATATGGAAGAATGGAGGCAGCAATAATGCTAAGAGAATATTCCCTTATCTCTAACTATTTATCCTCTCGTCCAACTTAATTGTCATTAAGGAAGAAAGAGCAACTTTGAACAAAGATTTTAAGTCGTAGTAGATGTTCAACTTTAAATCCATCCCACAAAACTTTCTAAGCAAAGGAGCATAGAAGATTTAATCCCATTTTTCTAGGTAATATAGACTTACCTGTAAGAAAAAAATAAAAACTTGGGGAAATGTTAGGGAAGATAAATAAGAGGTGTGAAGAACTGATTATTACAATCTCTTCTTTCCCTTCTTGACTTTTATTGCTAATGGGTAATAAAAGATGCAAAGAATGTGCTGAGAAATAACCTAAATAAATAAGCCAGCATAACACAAAGATTATTTTCAAACTTAATTAAAATAAGATACAATCTGCTAAAATAACAATTGGCAGGGCTAGCACAGCTTCTTCTTTCATGTATTTCTTCCTTCATTTGACAAATATACATACACACTGTTTGTCAAATCGTGTAGCATACTTGAGGCATTCAGAATTAATTGGGTATCGTTCCTGCCTTTGAGTCAGTCTAATGAGGAAGAAAATCTTTCAATAATGATGTCATGTCCTTCATGTGATTACAGATTCATAGATAGAGTGCTACAGCAGCACAAAAGATAGAATAAAAATATCTTCCTGCAGAAGGCCCGAATAAGTCCAATGCAAAGGTGATATTTGAGATGAGCCTTCACGCGTGACTAAAACATTTCTAGAAAGTTAAGTGGCAATGAATATCACAGGCAAATGAGACAGAATTTTAAAAAGTCTAATGCCACAAAATAGCCAAAAATGTTCTAGAAACCCTTTGAAGTTCAGTGTATCCAGTTTTCATATGTGATGGGAACAGGGAATCGGGGAGTAGTAGTGAATAACAGATGAGGTTGGGAAGCTTAATTATTCAGGATTCTACACAGCAGGTAAAATAAACCAATTCCCATTAGCTTAAGCAAAAAGGAGAGGAATTCAGGGTGGTAGAAGCTTGTTATAAAGACACAAGAATGTCTCACAGAACCCAAAGGTAGAAATGACAATGGGCCTCAGGAAAAGCAGAAGGCAAGGTCTTGGAGATTATAAATTGAAGGAGTCCTGCATTTCTAATATTGCTTCTGCTCTTCTCTCAGTACTTGCTTTATTCTGCTTTCTAATTAATCCTGCTTTCTTTGTTACTCAATTCATATGGTAGGTAGAAGCTGGCTAGCCATACATGTTATGTTTCCAGTTACTTTAAACTTCAGTTCAACACCTTAGCAAAAATATTCTCCAAGCAAACTGACACAAGAACAGAAAATCAAACATCACATGTTCTCACTCATAGGCGGGTGTTGAACAATGAGAACACATGGACACAGGGAGGGGAGCATCACACACTGAGGTCTGTGGAGGGGAACTAGGGGAGGGACAGTGCGGGGTGGGGAGTTAGGGAGGGATAACTTGGGGAGAAATGCCAGATATAGGTGATGGGGAGGAAGGCAGGAAACCACATTGCCATATATGTACCTATGCAACAATCTTGCATGTTCTTCACATGTACCCCCAAACCTAAAATGCAATCATATATATATATAGATATAGATATAGATATAGATATAGATATAGATATAGATATAGATATAGATATTCTCCAAGGCTGAATCAGATATCTACTCTTCATCCATTTCACTGTGACCAGGTTTTCAAGGTAGAAGTTCATCACAAGACTAGATTTGTATGAAATTTTGGAAAGATTTGTACATCTTGATGAAAAGTTTAAACTTTGTTTTGCAGAGAAAAATAAAGAGTAAAAGCAAAGGTTTACAAGGACATGATGCCTTTTTTTTCCATTTTAAGACTAAGTAGAGGTAGCTGCGAGGTATGAGTAAAAGAGTCAAGAGTGACAGGTTTTTAGTCTGAACTGCAGTGAAGAATGGTGTCATCATTTATCCTAGTAGGAGAGAGAGGGAGGTCTGGCAATAGTTTGGGCTGGTACCGGGGAGGCACAAAGTAAATTTGTTGGGCAGGGAGTCGTAGAGCAACTTCTTTCACTGTGTGAAGTTTGAGCTGTCTAATAGACTTCTTATTGGAGACCTCAGTTAAGCAATTACATATTTTATGGTGAATCTCAAGGGAGAAGTCTAGGTTGACAACAAACATGAAAAAAAATACAGGTCTTAATCAAGATCAGAAGTATTTAGTGTATCAGCTTCTGTACCAAATCAATCCATCCAGTTAAAAAAAAATAATGTATTCTTTTATTGCCATGAAGTTTATTTGGGTGTTATTGATTGCTCCTAGCAATGATTCAGGAATCTAAGCGCTTTCTGTCTGTGGCTGTATTGTTCCCTAGGGCCTCTGAATCCTCTGCTAGAGCCTCTGTGTGTTCCAGAAACCATTAGGATAAACATAGAGGGGAAAATTGTGTAGGAGGTTTTTGGAGGGGGGTAACCTGAGAAATAACCTAACAAATAAGCCAGTACACCACAAAGATCATTTTAAAACTTAAACAGTTAAAAAAAGATATATCCTCTAAAATCTAGGTGGAGAAAAAGAATAAAAAATTTTTTAAAAAAATTTAAAAAGATATAACCTGCAAAATTAATAATTGGCAGGGCTAGCACAGTTTCTTCTTTCATGTATTTCTTCCTTCATTTGACAAATATACATACACACTGTGTGTCAACTCATGTAGGATACTTGAGGCACAATAATGAGGACACCCCTATCTTTAAGGGTGACTGAGACATGCAGTCTAGCTGTGTTCCCAGAACAACAGGGAAATGTGTTTGGTGAACTTCTAGCCAGTTTCTGCCAGATATAGATGGTACTTGAAGTTTGAAATTGTCTCACGAGACACTATAGAATAAAAAGACAAGGGCCCAAGGGAGAGTCCTGGGACACTCCAACATTTAAAGATCTGGTAAAAAGAGGCGGAACTGGCAAAGGAGACTGAGAAGGGATGCCAGTCAGTTTCAGAGGACAATGGTGTCATACAGTCTAGAAGAGAATGAGGGAATTGGCAATTAACTATTAAATTGTCTGAGTGTCTGCACTGTGAGAGTTTTTATATCCTTGAGGATAGGTAGATATATAGAAAACTCTTCAAAGTTTTACTTCAATTTTTATGATCAATATTTAACTGATTGAAGCTAGATTTTTTAGAAAACTCTTTTAGCTTCTTTATGTTCAACATATATATCTTAGTCTATTTAGCAATCTAATAAATTTTAATGATAACTTATAGGATATTTCATAGTGTTTGTCTTATTTTACATAGTTAATTAAATACTGTTAAACATTTCAAACACTATTTATAAATGTATTCTATTAATTTCTTAGGAACATCAATGGTCTGTCCAACAAATATTTCTAAGTACTTAAAATTAATTCTTGTAAGTCTAGTATATTTAATTTATAATTATTAGTAATCTTAACTTCTATTTTCTTTTTTATTTTATTTTATTTTATTTTGAGACAGCGTCTCATTCTGTCACCCAGGCTGGGGTGCAGTGGAACAAATACGGCCTGCTGCAGCCCCCAACCTCCCAGGTGCAACCTATTCTGTCACCTTAGCCTCTCCAGTAGCTGGGACTATACGCACAAGCCACCAAGCCCAGATAATGTTTCTATTTTTTGTAGAGATAGGGAATTACCTAAATATTTATATGTTTACTTTAAATATTTTAAGGGTAAAAGTAGGCTTTCCCACAAAAGAAACAACAGTGTTATCACAGAGTCTTTGAGGATACTCTCTTAGATGGCTGGAATATGCATATGCACCTAAGATACTGACCAGGGACACTGATCTCTGTTACTGTGACAGAACATACTCAGTCTTATCTGTAGTCACCACATCAACTTACTAAATGGTCTTGTAGGTCTTATAGCCCAGGTACATTACATGCTTCAGTTTGAATTTCACCTATAATCATTTTTCCCACAGAACTCTGCAAGTCCACCCAGTGGTTATGTCACTGGATTTAATTTTCTTTGGCTTTTATATTATTTAAAATATCTTCTTACATAGGTCTAAATACTTCTGATCTTTATGGAAACTTACACCTTTGTCATGTTTTTTCTACTTGGTAAGAATAGAATGTTTTTGTGGGTCTAAAGCACTCTTGTGGGTATACTATACCACATGGTTCAGTTCAGTCATTCTACACAAACACACACACACACACACACACACAATCAAGGAGAACTGAGAGAACTGATCACTGCCTTTGACAATAAGTAGATAATTGGTAACTTTGAGAAGAGTCTTTTCTGGGAGTGGTAAAGATTATAAATGAGGTAAAATTGAACAATTTGCCCACATTTGCATATGTGAGTGACTGAGATAAATTTAAAATCGGGTAGGTATGATTTCATACACCTAACCTATTGAACATTACAGTTTAGCCTTACCTAACTTAAACATCCCAGAACACTTACATTAGCCTACAGTTGAACAGAAACATCTAATACAAAGCCAGCCTACAGTTGAACAAAAACGTCTAATACAAAGCCTATTTTATAATAAAATGTTAAATATCTCACGTAATGTATTGAATACTATACAAAAAGTGAAAAGCAAAATGATTATGTGAGGACTTGAAGTATGGTTTCTGCTGAATGTATATCACTTATGCACCATCATAAAGTTGAAAAAAAAAAATCCTAAGCCAAATCTTTGTAAGCGAGTAAGGCAAGGAGCATCTATTAAATTCTTATGTGAAGCAGGTATATGTTAAAAAAAATTGTTTTAAGTACTTATGCGATTATCAGGACATTACCAAGAAAGTGAAAAGACAACTAAAATGACAGAGAAAGTGTTTGCAAATCACATATTTGATAAGAATTTTGATATGAATAAAAATGAAATACCCCATTTTTATGTCTATCCTTTAAAATACTATAAAGTGACAAAATAAGATCTTTTATATAGTCATATAAAAATCTGCATTATTGAACAAAATATATTATAAAATTATAGATATAATATATATGAAAACTCCTACAAATCAAAAAGAAAAAGGCAGAATACCCAAGAGAAAATGGGACAAAACACTTCGTTGGTGCAAAAAAAGAACAGTAGAAATTAGCAGCAACCACAGGAAAATCTGCTCCATTTTAGTTGTGGCTGAGTAAAATACAAGTTGGTTGGCAAGAATATAGAGAAAATGGAATTTCATATACTCCTCTGGTATGAGTAGTATATAAAAACCTTAGAAAACTCTAAACTTTTCTACTAAAGCTAAACATATACATATCTATGACTTCTAGATACCCACAAAAATACATACATATGACCTCCAAAAGATATGCACAAGAAAGTTCACTGAAGTACAATTTCTAATAGCCAAGAACTGGAGAAAAATCTAAAAATCTAGGAGAAAAAAGATAAATAAACTGTGAAATATTTATGCAATTGATAAGTCCATGGCACTGAAAATGAATGAACTATTGCTACATGGAAAAATATGGATTGTCCAGGGTATGCTGTGGCCTGCTTCTGCCAGCTTACAAGAGGCAGTTATGGCCATCCCTTTCAGACTGCACATTCTGTAACTTCTTGTTGTTTCCTTGAAATCTGCCACAGTGGGAATATTTGCATCACAGAAATCAGTAAATGCTGCAAACCAAGGCTTTTCTCCTTCTTTAGAGCTGATTTACTAGCACACTACTGATGTATCTCACAAGCATAATTCCTAGCGAAACAAGCCAAACACAGAAATATAAATACTGCATGATTCCAGTTGCAGAAATTTTAAAATAGGCCAAACTAAACATTAGTGTTAGAATTTAGAACAGAATAGTGGATATCTGTCTGCATGAAAGATAATGATGTAAAGGGGATATAATGAAAGCTTGTGGAGTTCTGGTGATGTTCGGCCTCTTGATCTTGATGCTGAATGACCAGTGTGTTCATTTTGTAAAAACTCATCAAGCGGTACATTAAACACTTGTACATTTTATGTATGTAAATGTTAATTAAGAGTTTTCTTAAAATAAAAATAAAGGCATGGCCTGATTTCATTTTTTCATGTAAAGAGTATTGTGTGTATTTGAAGAAAAATGTCTGAAATAATTACTACCAAAATGCTGACAGTATTCACCTCTGGACGCTGACATGTTAAGGGAAAGGACAGAGGGGTATATAATGGAACTTGAGCTTCTTACTTTTTATACTTCTTAAAAAATAAGTGTTTTGGGGGTGAGGGGCAGAAATAAGTATTTTGGCTGGGTGCGGTGGCTCATGCCTATATTCCCAGCACTTTGGGAGGCAGATCATGAGGTCAAGAGATCAAGATCATCCTGGCTAATATGGTAAACCCCTGTCGCTATTAAAAATACAAAAATTAGTTGGGTGTGGTGGCGCACACCTGTAGTCCCAACTACTCAGGAGGCTGAGGCAGAAGAATCACTTGAACCTGGAAGGCAGAGGTTGTGGTGAGCCAAGATTGTGTCACTGCACTCCAGCCTGGTGACAGAGCAAGACTCCGTCTCCAAAAAACAAACAAACAAAAAAAGCATTTTATTTTAGTAAGAAAAATTAACAGAGAAAAAAGTATACATTTTATTTAAATATTACAGTTTTCCTAAAATATATTCATTTACTACTCCATTTAATCATCAGATTGGAAACAGTATTACTACATTTTCTATTTTTCAAAATTCCAAAGCAAAGAAATGTGTCTACAAAGTTCTCTCTGCAAATATTCCCCTACTTTGGGTCAAATTAGCATAAGGAGAATGAGAAGTAATTACTTTGAAAGAGTGAAAGTCAGATGAACCATTAGGGAACATTCTTATTTATCTATGGCCCTATCTTTTGGTTTAAATCAATTTAAAAATGTATACTTGATATACAGTAAAGTGCACATATTTTTAATATATGACAAAAAGAATTCAACAAATACAAATGCCTATGTAACCACCCCACTTTAAAAAGATTAAAATTAAAAAACAAATCAAATTACTTGGGGAAATAAGCTGGAATTTTTATCTTCTAGAGCTATGTTTAGAAATTTTATCTTAAAAAGGCTGGGCGCGGTGGCTCACGCCTGTAATCCAAGCACTTTGGAGGCCAAGGCAGGCAGATCACTTGAGGTCGGGAGTTCAAGACCAGCCTGACCAACATGGTGAAACCCCGTCTTTAAAAAAACAAACAAACAAAAACAAAAAACCACGAATTTTTATCCTAAAATTTTAAAATTTTATCTTTGAAATTTTATGTTTAAATTTTACCTTAAAATTTTTATCTTAAATTAGAATTCTTATCTTCTGGAGCATGCAGTTTAGAGTTCAAGATGCTGTGTTTACAGATTAAGAAGCAGCCAGGCCAAGGAGGCTGGGCACAGTGGCTCATGCATTTATTCCCAGGGCTTTGGGAGGCTAAGACAAGAGGATTGCTTGTGACCAGTTAAAGATCAGCCTGGGAACATGGCAATACCCTGTCTCTACAAAAAAAATTTAAAAATTAGTAAGGCATGGAGGCTGGTGTTTGTAACTTCTGCTGCTTGGCAGGCTGAGGTGAGAGGATTGCTTGAGCCCAGGAGTTTGAGGTGACAAAGCCAGACCTTGACTCTAAATAAATAAAGAAGCAGCAGCCAGTGATTTTTCTTGACTAAACAAAGTATTTTTCAAAAGCAAATATGGGTAAAAGGCTGGAAATAAGAAGAATTAAACATATTTCAATGTTTTTCAAGAACACACCTCATAGGTGAGTAAAATACTTTGATTTAGTTCACGTTTGTTTCTACAAATTCTGACATGAAGCATCATCTTCAATTTTTTCCCAATAGTTAAAGAAGAAAATACAGTATGGCCTAATGTTCATTGGTGGGATTCAGAAAACAAACATCTGCCAACTGTTTTCTTGAGAAAGTTGTTTGGTCAATAACTATCTGAGGCTGGCATGCAGGTAGTAAAGGAATTTACCTAATACGAAGACATGAATAAGTTTAGAAAGGTATATTTATTTAGAGAAAATGGGAGACATGTTGCAAGAAGGCAACTTGCCAGACAGCAGAGGGAAGGCTGTCTGCAAAGAGGCAGAGACTGGAGTGGAGTTTTATAAGGGTGCTGCTTAGGCTGAATGCTTGTAGATAGGATGCTTGGGTGCAGATGGGCTGTGAGCTGGGTGCTCGTAACAGGATGCTTGGGTGCTCACTGAGCCATTTACAGTTGATCCTATTCTTGGAGCATTCAATCCCCTCTACCCCTGTTTCTGGTCCTGCCAGCTAAACCCATTTTTCATTTTTCTTTTAACTCCTTAGGGCTCTGCAAAAGTTAATCAATTTCTGTAAACCTCAGTGTTCTTATCTGTAAAAGGTAAATAATATTACAGGATGCAATGGAAAAATCTAGTGTGGTTTACATAATCACCTATTAGAGATTTTAAATTCTTTCAGGATAAGTCATGAGAGTTAAATGAAGTAATGCATATAAAGCACATAGTATAGTGTCTACCATATAGAAAATGTGCAGTTATATTGGTTATTAATTACTTTTTGAAGGTTTCTTCTCCACTAAACTGTAAGTTCCACAAGACTTGTAATATGCGACAGATGTTCATTCGTTGTCTGAATTCTTCAAATACATCCTCTTCACCACAGTCTTATTAATTCAATTATTAATTGAAAAAATTCTTTTTTTTTCAGATCAGATGGGTAATGTGCCGATGTCATAACAAGGTTCAAGGGTGGCACATCTCACACAAGCTTGTGAACACCCAATCAACATGCACATGAACTACAAAAGAATCTAATTGAATAAATTCTAATGTTCAAAAATCACTTTTAGATTTAACTGAAATTTGCCTCACTTATAATCCCATTTAACCGTCAAAGAAAACACATTAACCAAGTGTGCTGGGTAATGTTACTGAGTGATACCACATTTTACAAATGAGGAGATATATTCTAGTAAGTTGAATGCTTAGCACCCAAGGGTAAGCAGCTTGGACAGTACTAGGTCCAAAGTTTGTTAACAGTCTTCTGACTCCAAGCCCAGTGCTCCCTCCAATGCCACAAGCAAACTCCATAAAGATATCCTGTGCTGAATGGAGGCTGTAGAGTGGTGCAAAGTAAGACAGACATATTATATTATGTCTTAGCTTTGTGACTTTGAATGATTTACCTAATCTTGCTAAATTTCAGTTTTACCATGTGTAAATTGGGAAGAGTAATAGTGCAAGCCTTGAAGGGTTCCAATGGCGATAAATGAGGTGAGGTACATAACGTGCATCACTTATAATAAGTGCTTTTTAAATGTTACCCACTATTATTGAGCATCTCTGATTAGATTTAATAATAGGAACATCACGAATGATATAGGACACTCAGGATTTTGTTAGATGAAGAAACTCCCTTCTTTCCTGCCCTAGGACATCTAGGAGTCGTCTTGGTTCACTGTTGACAAATAAATTTTCCCAAAATTTTCACTTTGCTCAGAAAGTCTTTATTGAATCACCCAAGACTGTACAATCTAGCCCATCTGCCACCGCTTAACTCATCCTGTGCTCTCCCTTTCTCAAAGCAAACTGTTTGCTATTCCTTGAATATACTCTGAGCTTTCCACCTTTGCCTACTCAGCTGTCCCGCAGCCCCTAATGTTTCTTCTCATCTCCAGTGATTCAAATCCTACCGGTATCTCATGGGTCTGTTAAAAGCAGTGCTTCCATAAAGTACGCATGGCCTCTCTCATGGATTCTAAGAACACAGTTTATTTTATAAAGTACGTAGTTATTCTCTCCCTCAAGATATCATTCTTATTATTAAGAATCTATAGCAGGGATAGAATTTTGAATGATTGATTCTTCTGATTGATTCAACCAAGATTGATTTTATATCTATTACGTAAGACAGTAACCAAACACAGCCTGGATATGAAAATAAAGTCTTTGCCTTCGACAAGTTCCAGTATTATTTCTTTAAAAAATGGTTTTGTAATGTAAGTGGAGGATAATACCCTACATGTTTATTAATAACAATAATATCCATTAGGAGAAAAAGCACGGTGGTGATCTACACTGATGACAACCATTCCTGACTATGGAAAAAAAGTGCACTTTTTTCTGCTCTACTTTTATTCAGTATTGTAAAGATTTTATAGAATTTCAGAGCTGAAAAAAATTCCTGATAATTATAGTAGTGGAGAGAGGAGAGTCTCTCTCCTTCTTCCTCTCATTTTTAAGCAAGAGTTGGACATTTTCCCAGAAACTTTTTTTTTTTTAAGATGCCTCTAAGAAAGGGGCCGGGTTTCCTTCTCCTGCATGCAGATACTGCCTCCCTCTCGCTCGGATTGGTTCAGGGCACTCTAGAAACCCTGCTATGGCGTTTCTGAAACCGGACCCCAGGGCAGAGAGCGAATTCCAGCCTCCGGGGCTGATAAGTGAGGCATTAGTGAGAGAGACTTTACCCCGCCTGGTGGGTGGAGGGCGCGCAGTGGAGCAGCAGCAGCACAGACCGGCTCCGCTCGCACCGAGATGTGGAATCTCCTGCACGAAACCGACTCGGCTGTGGTCTTCGCGCGCCGCCCGCGCTGGCTGTGCGCTGGAGCTCTGGGGCTGGCCTGTGGCTTCTTTATCCTCGGCTTCCTCTTCGGTAGGGGCGCGCGTCGCCAAGCAAACTTTGGCGTCTTCCCCGTGGCGCTACGGTGCCGGGACTTCGCGGTTCGGCTGCTGAGTGGGGTCCTGTTGCTGGTCTTCCCCAGGGGCGGCGATTAGGGTCGGGTAATGTGGGGTGAGCACCCCTCGAATTCGCTGGGAATGATGCATTGCTGAGTTCTCGAGAATCTGCTTGTAGGACAGTCACTCAGGCTGAGGGTACAACAGAGAGAACCCGAAACTGGATGTAGGAAGGTTCCACCTGCTGGAGCCCTGCAAGACAGGGCGCTTTAAAGGTTTAGGACCAGCGCCAAACTCTGGGGGCTGTTGAACCAGGTCGGCTAGGGAGCTGTGCACCAAGACTTGTTTAGGGTTTTTTTATCTGGTCGTACTGTTTTAGGTGCACGGTAGAATTCAGGACAGTGCTGCACAGGAAGATTTTTTTCCTCTGCGCTTTCTTCTGTGCTTGGAAGTAACAGGGGCAAGTTTGGAAACTGGGTGAACCAGGTCAGCGATCTGCACAGTCTTCACCAGCAGGTCTTTCGCGTTTTTTCCTGTGTACTGATCTGCAGACTTAATCCAAACTGCACAGGCAAGCTCAGATTCTTTTATTAAATTCCAGTTTTGACGTTACCACTTCTTAGCGGCCTTGAACAAGCTACCGAGTCCCTCTCAGCGTTAGTTTTCCTACTTTATGATGAGGATAATATTACCTGCAAATTACTGGTAATGGTAAACAATACAGCATATAAATTTCTAGCACAGTGCTGGGATTTTTGGCACTTTATGTCTTCTTTTACCAAGATGCTCCTCATTGGACTTTAATGCATAGGGCTAGTCTAAGATATCACCAGAAGTCCACTCCTGCTTGGAATTCTTGACCTTCTTTCAGGATTTAGAAGAACAGGGCATGGACCAGATGGGTTTAAACAAATTCAATCTCTTCTACTAGCTTGCTGTGTAACCTTGGGGTTGTTAAAAGATTTTTGAACCACACACTGTGCTCATAATAATCTTTGTCTCTTAAAAGGGTTTTATTCTTCCTGGTATTGCCCTCACTCCCATCCCTGTATTCCCTGCTCAGTGGCTGACACAGAAGAGTTCTTTACTGATGTCCGACCCCATTCCCTAGGATTCTCCGCTCTCCCCTCCCACTACAGGCCTCCATCCTCTTCATCGTGTTCATTTTTCAGATCTCAGTTCAAGCATCTCATCCTCTGTGTGTTGTTCCCTGATCCCTCACTCTAATCCAAGTCTTTCTGTTTTTATGCGCAGGTGGAATTTTATTATCATTTGTGCCCAATCATGTATTTTGATGTCCATGTATATATGTCTGTGCATTTGTATGCATGTGATTAATAACTGGAATAATTAATAATTGGAAAGCTCCATGAAAGCTGGCTGGGTACTAATTTTGTAATGATTTTATTCCCAGATCCTGGAATTTCTCCAAATAAACCCTGGAATCTTGCCTTATCTCCTTCAGGTTAAAAGCCAACTTCAAGGTCTAATGACTGCAGGATCTAGCTATCCATTTCTTCTGGTCGCCTGTGCTGCACTGGGTATCTGGCAGAGAGGTTGGGTAAATTGTAGTTTCATTGTAGCTTTCTGAACTTGGATTTTTCAAGCCTACTTCACTGGAAACAAACTCTCACAGCATTTTGTTTTAGTTTCAGAATCAGAGCAAATTAGAAGTCTGAATTCCTTTCAACAGTTGGAAATAACTTATGTACTTGAAATATATTCATAATTCATTATAAAAATGTATTAAATGCTTACTCTGAGTCAACAGAGGAGCAGTCACTGAAGATAGAAGCTTTATGCAAGTAGAAGGTAGATCTCCTTTTCACCTTCATTTTCAGGAGATCTTGTTTATACACCCATTAGTTGAAACATTAATGTCATTTTATTTTAGTACTGATTATCTCATAAAACATTTCTTAGAATAACAGTAATAACTATCATTGAAGTTGGATAAAAAATATATTACAATTGGTTTGTAACTTAAAAATCTGTTTGCATGATTTTTTTTTTCAGTGAAAGTAGACAAGAGAAATTAAACTTCAGAAAATCTCACCTAATGTCTGAGGTAACTGATAATTTGTGTTTTACAAATGATGCATACAACAATAATAAAAAAATAAGTGCTATCTATGAGCTCATATCTCATGCTTATTTTTGAATGTATTTTTCAGGGTGGTTTATAAAATCCTCCAATGAACCTATTAATATTACTCCAAAGTACAATATGAAAGTATTTTTGGATGAACTGAAAGCTGAGAACATCAAGAAATTCTTATAGTAAGCACATTCTCAAAAGTTTATATGGACAAGTTGTTAGAAACATTTATCATTCTGTTTTGGTTCAATATTTTATATATAGGAACTGGCATTCTTCTTAAAGTTTCATTTATTGAAGATCTTGTATCACATTTCATCTGAGGAGGATTATATTTTCAGTTAAACTTTGTCATTACAGAGATTTAGAGCAGGAGTCAGCAAACTTTTTCTGTAAAAGGGCCAGCCTTTATAGGTCAGCTGATCTGTGTCACAGCTAGTCAGCTCTGCTATTGCAGCACAAAAGAAGTCACAGAAAGTACACAAACAATGTGTCAGTTCTGATAAAACTTTACTTATGGGTGCTGAAATTTGAATTTCATATAATTGATGTGTCAGAATATTATTATTATTAAAACCAATTTAAAATATAAAAACCATTCTTAGCTTGTGGACTACAAAAACAGGTAGTGGGCCAGATTTCATCAGTGGAAACTAGTTTGCTGATTCATGCTTTAGAGAAAGATAATGTATTTAAGTTTAAAAAAAAAATAGACTTTGGAGTTAGAACTGAGTTTTAATTCCATCTTTGCCTATTAATACTTTGGATGAATACTAAACCTTTCTGAGCCCTCTCTTCCACATCTGTAAAATGGGAATGATGATCTTATTATGATATGGATGAAATCAAAGAGCATGTATTTGGCATATTTTAAAGACTAGTTCCATACTTTTTGAAATAGCTATTTCCAGTGTAGAACAAAAGAGATAAATAACTAAATTTAAGAAGTAACCAAAAAGAAAACACTTATTTAGAATTACTATATATAATTGATTCAAATACTTGCTTTTTTGTAAGCGTGAGATCCCTTTTGTGGGTTTCTACAAATTGACTTAGCCCATGTTTCCAAAAATCCTTGAAGTCCTTCTAATGATTCCAGGATTCCCTGGTGAATAAAAATTGTAATTATAAATAAAAAGAACATCACACACACACACACACACACACACACACACATCAGTATGCAGAGATGTACACACATATAATCACATAGACACATGTTTGTATTAATTACAATAGAATTAAAACTATAAAAAATTAATAGGATATCTCTCAGGTCTTTGGAAGGGCCCTTTTAAATGTGAGACTCTGAAGCTCAAACTTTTTTTTTTTTGGCACTCAGCATATTCTAGTGTATCAGTTCAAACTTCTTTATCTTTGTGGAAACCCCTCCTCTGCCTCTTGCACTTATTCCACTATAATTATGCATAGTAGGTATAATAAAAGTGGAGGTCCGGCAAGGTGTGGTCTTTTCTCCTGGACAGAACTGCTGTTCCACCTTTCTTCCTTTCCCAGTATTAGTGGTGGAAGAGATCCGAGTTACCCCGAGTTACCAGCAGCAGATCCGTAAGGTCGATAGCAACTTCAGTCTGTGCCTCCTCAGAAGAAAGAATTCAAAGGGAGCATAAGCAGAAAAAGAGACTGAGGCAAGTTCCAGAGCAGGAATGGAAGTTTATTTAAAAAGGTCTTATAACAGGAAAGAAAGGAAGGTGAGCTTGGAAGACACCCACATGAAAGTGAGAGAAGGCCAAGTGCCCCACTTAACTGTGATCCTGAGACTTTTTTGGGCTCACCTCTTTCCGAAAATTCTTCCCTTAGGGTGGGCTGCCCTCATGTGCAGAGCCGTCCTAAGCCTTAGGAAGTGAGCACCAGCAATGTGATTAGGCAGGTACACATACGCCCAGCTGAGGCTCTCTTCATTTTTCTGGTGGAGTATACCCGGAAGATCACGCTACACCATTTTTGTCTCTAACACGCATGCCCAGGAAGTTGCTTCTTCCTGGAGTCTGCATTCAATTAAGATTTTGATGTTAACAGGTGTGGAGCATCAAGAGACGTCTCTCCCTGGCACTGCTCAATTACCGTTTTTAGAGAGGCAATGGGATTATTTCGGAACCATCACCTGACACTCTAGTGGGTCGGGGGAAAGCCCTCTCCTGCCTTGCTCTTGTCTACCCGTACCACTAATTTGTGACGTAGATTGACCAACAAAGAAGAAAAATAAATGCCTTTCTTTATTTCTCTTTTGGGACCCTCAAGCAAGAGTAAGCAGTCAGCTTCTTATTTATTCTCCACATCCCTAACCAAGCTCCTCTAGCCAGAACTCCGGGCGATATTAACCCACAAAACAAAGAGACTGAAAGAATTCACTTTCATCTCTCCAAGGACCACAGAATCTCCAGAAGCCTCCTAAACTCTCCAGATTTCCAATTTGCCATTTGTCCATCAGAGAGCTTTCAATTAAAATATACCCGTGGGACACGGACTATTAAAGGCCCTGACCTTCCATCTTGTCCCCCTTTATATTCTTTAGTTCTGCTCTTAAAAGCCCCCACTGCTTCTGAAATATCCGCCTCAGTAGTCAATGGGAGGATTAATTAGGAGCAGCTTGTTTTCACGCTGCCTTGGGGCACAGGGTTGTCCCTGTTTTCCCTTTGAAAACACCCAGTTGAATTCACAGATCTGTTTACTACTTTGCACCTCTCTACAGGGATTTTCCTTCTCTACCTTGTTTTGCAAGATAAGATTGTTTCAAAAGGTGTTTTAGACTTTTGGTGTCAATTTTATTGGTCTGTATTTGAATATAGATATATAGGCCCAATGAAATCACATATTAAACTACACTTCTTAATTTTTTTAATGACTTGAGAGAGATGTGTGTCACAAGTAATTTGTTGATACTAGAATATCAAATTTTGTTAAAAAAAAAAAAAGGTGAGAATTAAGAATTTACACATTTTCCAGAATAGCAACAATCCATTTGCTCTCTCTGTCAGACTGGTTTAAATATGTTCCAAGTATTACCTTGTCACATTATCACTTTTTTTGTTTTTTGTTTTTTCAGACAGGGTCTCACTCTTGCCAGGCTGGAGTGCAGTGACACAATCATAGCTCACTGCAGCCTGGAGCTCCAGCCCTTCAGTACGTAGGACTACAGGCACATGCCACCATGCCCAGCTAATGTCATCTTTTACTAAATGCCTTCAAGTCATCTTTAACTCTTGGAAACGCTGCCAAAGTATTTGTAAACAAGATGAAGTGTACTAAAACAGAAATAACAGTAGCTCTCTTTAAGAACTGAGATAATGTAGTCAGGAATAGTGGCTCATTCATGTAATCTCAGTCCTTTGGGAGGCCAAGGCAGGCAGATCCCTTGAGTTCAGGAGTTGCAGACCAGCCTGGGCAACACAGTGAGACTCTGTCTCTACAAAATACTTTTAAAAATTTTCGGGGCATGGTGGCATGTGCCTGTAGTCCTATCCACTCAGGAGGCTGGAGTTCCAGGTTTTAGTGAGCTATGATTGCACCACTGCATTCTAGCCTGGCAACAGAATGAGACTCTTGTCTCTTAAAAAAAAAAAAGAAAAATGAGATAACGTGACAATACTATGAACATATTTAAATGAGCCCTACAGAGATATATAAACAGAATTTGGCTATTTGGGCAAATTTGTAAATTAGTAATTTTATTCTTATTTATTTAATAAAATTTGATATTCTGGTATTTGAAACATTATTTCAAATCTAGG
Organism: Cacajao melanocephalus; assembly: GCA_963573385.1. Classification (NCBI taxonomy): domain Eukaryota; kingdom Metazoa; phylum Chordata; class Mammalia; order Primates; family Pitheciidae; genus Cacajao; species Cacajao melanocephalus. The sequence goes on from CAUYLG010026920.1 coordinate 176,461, forward strand.
CCTTCTGACAGAATCCAGTATCTATTTTTATACTTACTTTTCTAAGTTCTTTAGTAAAATTATAAATCAGAAAGTAAGTCAAGATATGCTTATATCACAAAGAATATCAATGAAGATTTATGAAGTTATATAGCTAGTACTTCCAAAAAACCCACAAATTTTGACATTTGGAGCAACATAATTGCCATATTATTATAGCTTTTATTTAAAAAGCCCTTTTCCAGCTTGTTTCTAGACTTCTTTTAGGCCTTTAATGCTTTCTTTCTTCACACACTTCCAGCTGTTAAACAACTTGTGACGCACATCTCAAGTGATTAAAATCATTGAGAAGTGCTGTTTAATATGCAATCTAATTGAGCCCCAAGTCTTTGGGAAGTAATGAGATAGTGATGTTCCCCCCATATACAGATGAGAAACGAAAGACACAGCTAGGGTTGCATACGGAGTTAATGACAACACCTATAATATACCACTTACATGATTTATGCTAATTTATTTAGCATTAGCAATGGATCTTTTTATCTACTAATCTTTTCTGGGATCTGTTTTGCTTCAGATGATTGATAGAGCCCCAACCATGGTAATTGCACAATGTTGTTTCCTAGCTGGTAGTGACAACATGTTAGAAGAAAATTTGCTTGTAGTAGCAAAGCCTAATAACGATTTTCTCCCGCCTTTTTTGTGAGTAGATTCAAGATTCCTCATAGTAATTCCTTTTGCTTGCAGGGAAGAGGCATAGCTGCGACTTCAGGAAATCTGCATTTTACATTAGTTAGATTACAGTTTGTAATCTTTGTAATTAGAAGAAAATAGCAACATGTTGGCTGTTTTTCCCAGGTGCACACTGATAAGGGATAGAGACTCCTTAGCTGCCTGTTATGTTTGTGCTCTTTTTGTTGCCATATTTTACATATTAGAAATTCTGTGTAAGATGTTGTGCCCCTAAACGTTTACCAAATGAGGATTTTAATGCTATTTTTATAAATGCAATTTAAATAACTTTAAGGTAATTGTTAAAAGTAAACAAGTTACAGGAAGTTACAGGAAATTCCAGTTTTAAAAAATTGGGTTACTTTAATTCATTGTTGATTCACCAAATGAAAAAAATTAAGATACATGGTAGAATGAACTTTGAAATTGGGATTATCATAGTCATGTAGCTTATTGGATTTTTTAAAATCACCATAAGGATGAACTATGTCGATTTTAGAAAACTACATATTTAGAAGTAGACATTTATGAAGTTCCAAAAGTTTATGAGCTAGAAATACATATATGTGTATATATATATTCATGCTACATAGTATCTTGTCATATATTTAAGGGCTTAAGTTAAGAATACTCACTAACGAACTCTTCAGGGAAACAAGAAATTTCCCAGAAGGGAGAAATTTAAAATAATCAAAAGCACCAGAAACTAAATATATTAAATGAGAAATCAGTTTACTCTTGAAAACATTTCTGGTAGCCAAGTTTTGGCCACATAGTTTCTTTGTTAAAGATATTCCTCTTCATACTAATTATTGTCATTGATTTAAAGTGTATTACTCTGTACGATAGATGGAGTGCAAGGGATTCATTCTGAACTTGTGTCAGTATGTTCAGATTATTCTCTGATGAAGAAACTTTATAAATGGTTGCTAATCAAAAAATTTATCACTTGTCTATAACTCCCAGTGTTTAGATAAATGTAATTATTAGTAATTCTTACCATGTCACACCTTGGTCTTTTGGATAAAATATTTTTGTCTGTTTCAGTATTTTTATTCAGTGATATAAACAGATAATTTCATGCATGTTCTAAGATGTATAGGTCTTAAGAAATAATATAACACTTTATTAATCTATCATACGAGGATATAGGCATAGGATTGCACATAATGATACAAAGATCAGTTTCTCCAATTTTTCTCTTGATTTAGTACAAATTACAGCACAAAAATTTCAAAGCAGACTTTAAAAATCTATTTCATGCAATAGTACCACTTTAACTTTTTAGCATATCACACTTCAAAGTATTTTTGTGTAAATCTGCTTTATTTTGTTGTTGATTTGGAATAATGGTTGAGTAAACATTAATATCTAACAACTTTCAATTTTTGTTCACCAGTAATTTTACACGGATACCACATTTAGCAGGAACAGAACAAAATTTTCAGCTTGCAAAGCAGATTCAATCCCAGTGGAAAGAATTTGGCCTGGATTCTGTTGAGCTAGCTCATTATGATGTCCTGTTGTCCTACCCAAATAAGACTCATCCCAACTACATCTCAATAATTGATGAAGATGGAAATGAGGTAAAAAAAAAAAAAAAGAATAAGAAACATTCCCCCCATTTATTCTTTTTCAAATACCTTATATGAAATCATGCTCTATCCCATCTCTAAATATTAATAGAAATCAATATTATCGGATCTTGTGGATACCTTTAATATCTTATTATCCATGTCAACTACTTTCTTGTGATGTTTGAATTTCATGTTATGTTTTAGAAAGATTCTGAGAAATTAATGCTTGATAACAGCTGCTATTTTTTAGTTTTTATGACTACACGCCAATATCAAATATGATATACTTGTAAACTTCCAAGCAACTATAAAAGAGATACATTTTATTTTTTTTGAGATGGAGTCTCTCGTTGTGTAGGCTGGAGTACAATGGCACAGTCTTGGCCCACTGCAACCTCTGCCGCCTGGGTTCAAGCAATTCTCCTTCCTCAGCCTCCTGAGTAGCTGGGATTACAAGTGTGTGCCACCATGCCCGGCTAATTTTTATATTTTTAGTAGAGATGGGGTTCGTCATATTAGCCAGGCTGACCTCCTCGAACTCCTGACCTCAGGTGATCCACCCGCGTCGGCCTCCCAAAGGGCCAGGATTACAAGCGTGAGCCACCGTGCCCGGCCAAGAGATGCATTTTTGATAGGTTTAATCTATAAAGACACTGCCCAGATTTGGAGTTGCTGGGAAATTCAGAGATCCAGTATGCAGTTTGACCCAGCAACTTTTTATTGGTACTTAATGATTATATCTCAACTGACCAGGTTGAGCTTTGTGCCAAGAAATTGTGTGTGGACATCTGGAGAGGACAAGTTTGAAGGCAAGGTCTTTAGCATGGTATTTAAAGAATTTGCAATCTTGTTTGCAAGTTGGGGCATATACTTGAGAAAGAGAAGACAATGCAGATAAGTTGAGATATTTATTATCATGATGTATGTTCAATATGAAAGATCACAAAATATAACATATATTCATCCCTACTTAACATACCTAGAGCTACTGTATGTAGAAGAGTTCATTTCAATTTAGATAACTTCCTTTAGTCCTTTTATTACTGGGCATTCTAAATTACATATAGCTTGAAATATGTCCAGTTTAATCAGTGAACTGAAAATGTCATGTGATTTAAGTACATATTTAATTTTTTTTCAAAATAAGTCAATAATCTCCTTTTATTGACTAATGAATTAGTCTCGTTTTAATTGTCGTTATGTTTTACAGTAAGTGATGTAATTCCATACTAAATTTCCTAATGTGATTTGGAGCTTTTCATATTAACTACTTCTCTAAATCATAGTAGTTAACAATATAACTTTAAAAAATATTATTAAGCCAGTCATGGTGGAATGTTCCTCTAATCTCAGCTACTCGGGAGGCTGAGGTAGGATGATTGCTTAAGCCAGGAGTTGCAGACCAGCTTGAACAATATAGCAAGACTCCACCTTGAAAAAAATAGCTGGGCATGGTGGCTCATACCTGTAATTCCAGCACTTTGGGAGGCCAAGGTAGGTGGATCGCCTGAGGTTGGGAGTTCAAGACCAGCCTGACCAACATGGTGTAACCCCATCTCTACTAAAAATACAAGATTAGCTGGGCGTTGTGGCAGGCTCTGGTAATCCCAGCTACTTGGGAGGCTGAGGCAGGAGAATCATTTGTATCTGGAAGGTGGAGGCTGAGGTGAGCTGAGATCATGCCATTACACTCCAGCTGGGCAGCAACAAGACCAAAATTCACAAAAAAAAAAAAAAAAAAAAAAACTTACATATGTTATATTTAAAAGAAAATACTGTTGCATATTATATAGTCTCAGAATGTTTGTTAAATAATGGTGGCATATCTATACAACTAAAACTAAGGGATCTTTAAAATATGTTCAGAAAAATTATTTAAAGAAATAAAATATTGACAATGTTAAAAAGTATACATATGCTTAAACCTCTACTTGGTCTATCAAATTTGGGAATTGTCTACGTACAATGTGGAAAAGACAGACGTGTAATATATTTTCGTTAATTTTTTTAAGTGGGGTCTTGCTATGTTGTCGTTTTTTCTTCTTTTTCCCTTCCTCTTCACTTCCCAGTTTTGACTGTATCATTGCTTATTTTATTTCATTATTTACTTTTGTATTACAAGCATTCATAATGTTACCAAAGCCTGTTACATAATACAAAATGAATCCTGTAGGAGGTTCATTTGGGAGATTTTCCCTGAATAGTGTTAAATACCTAGTTTCTTAATGTTTAAAAATTATATCAGTTCATTTTTATTTTTACCCAAGTTATATATGTACATAATCCCGTAATTCTCCTGAGTGGCTTACTTTTTCTCTATTTTCCTCTTTGTAGAGGCAATCGTTATTTAACTATAAGTTCATTCTTTGGATATTTACATCTATTTCTATAGATTACATGCTTATATTACTTTTATTTCAGATGTAGGCATTATCTGTTGACATTGTGACAAGTCAGCTCCCTGTTCATTTCTTGACCCCAACCACCATGTTGTCTTACTATGTCCCATCTCCCAGTGCAATTTAATTGTTATGAATAATAGTTCACAGCTGAGCTGTGTAATAAACTATGATTCTTTTTATACCTCTGCACAAAAAAGATAAGTTTTCCATCCCACAGGCAAGAAATATGATTAGTATTTTGTGGCTCCTATTAAATATTTTTAATGTATACAAAGACATTGTTTCACCTTTGTTTATGTGGAAATAACACACCATGTAGATTGAACTATATACTGACTTTTTTATGTCACAAAAATAAACAGAAATTCTAAACTATGTCATTTTAGTTATACTCAGAATATATAATCTGAAGCTAGTGCATTTTGGAACGCAGGAAATGCTCTAACTCTGAAATATAATCTATCTTTGATAAAGTCAACCAAAAAGTCATTTCCTTGACATTAAAAGACTTTTCTTAGTTGTGAGAATAGCTCATAAACTTGCTGTAAAATTCAGTGTGGTATAGTGGTGCTACAAAATTGATTACCATAAAGGCAAATCAAGTGAGACAAGTTTGAATATTCCTTTGCCTGGAAAACGTGCTTATAGAATGACTTTGTTCCTTGACTGATTTTTATTGCACCTTAGCATAATTTCCCTTTTAATCTTACCTAGAGATTCAGATGATTTCATATCTTACATGAATCACAGAAAAAATACGAGAAATTTGGAAGACGTGGGGATTTGAGGAGTAGTAGTTGGTTTGGTTTCATTTTAGCTTCTATCAGCCTCAGAAAGGGAAAATAACTACTGCTCTAATTAGATCTGCCCAGATCCATTCCTCATCCCCAAATCCCTCCCATTTTATTACTGCACTGACCAAGACCTATACAGTATAATGTTGAAAAGAAGTTTTGACGATAGGTATCCTTAACTTTCTTCCGGTCTTGAAGGAAATACCTTTAATTCTTTTTCACTATTAATTATGACATTTACTATTTTCTTTTTCTGGTTATCTTCATGCACATCGTTTCCATGTACACTAAATTTTTTTGCTGTATGGATTTACATTAAACACATTTTTCTTTTGAGATGAGCATGCGATTTTTCTTTCTTGATCTGAAGATGACATTCAGTGATATTCTAATGTTAGAATAATCTTACATTTTTTGAACTTGTAACATTAGTATTCGGGTTTTAAATTCACATATTGATATATATTCTGTTTATACCCATAGCATGTTTAATCTGTGTTTTTGTAATCTGTTTGTTGGGTTATAATTTCAATATTATACTTGTCTTCTAAAATGAGTTGGATTTTTAATATTTTCTGAAATAGGTTTCGTTGTAATTATCTTTTCCTTTAATCTTTCAAATTCAAAGAAAACCAGTTGACCTTGACTTAATTTTGTGGAAAGCGTTAAACTACTGGTTTAATTTCTTTATTGGTTGTTATATGACTATTTTATGTCATATAACAATTTTTATTATTTGTTAAATGACTTTATTGTCATGTGATTATTTTGTCATATAATAATTTTTATTGTTTGATATATGACTTTATTATATGACTATATGATTAGATTTTTTTAAAATGTATTCTTATGTCAGTTTTCATAAATTTTATTTAAAATGCATTTTCCATTTCATGTAAATTTTCAAATTTATGGTATAGTTGTTCCTAGTATTTTCTTATTTTTTTTGAATCTGTGCAGCATCTGTAGATGTGCCTCTTTTAAATAATTGATATTATTTATTTGTGCCTTTGCTATATGTTTTTCTTACTGTTCTTGAGAGGAATATGTCACATTTACTAGTGTATCCAAAGAATAAACTGTGGCTTTGGCAGTCTTTGCTCATCTATCTTTGTTTTATATTTTATTAATTCTGTTCTTGTTTTATAATTGCCTCTTTTATCTTCTTTGTGTTTACTTTGCTGTTCTTTGTAATATCCTCGGTAGAATGCTTAACTTTTTGATGTTCAGCCTTTCTTTATTTCTAATATGAGTATTTAGAGCCATTACTTTCCCTTTAGTTTCCCTTTCCACTTCAACTAAATCTTACAAATTTGGATTAGTAGTAGTTTAGTTATTATTAATATCTAAGAATTTTCAAATTTCCATATTTTCTTCTTTGATCCTCGAACTATTTAGAAATATTTTAAAAATTTTTTGAATATAAAGCTTGTTCTTGTTATCTGTTTGATCTCGTCTCTAAATTGAATATATTAAGATCAAATAATGTGAGTAGGACACTAATCCTTTGACAATTGCTGAGACTTCCTTTGGAACCTAATATGTGCTCGATTTCTATAAATGTTCTGTGTTTCTATGGGAAAAACATGTATTTGAGGGTTGTTTGATTTAATATTTTATATTTGTACGTTAGTTTGAGTTTGTTTATTATTTGGCTAAAATCTCCATTATCCTTAATGTGCTCTCATTTGTCTGCTTTCTTTACTAATTAGATATAAATGCTGGCATTACAGGCGTGAGCCACCATGCCCAGCCTGGCCTTAATTTTAATTTAAATTTTAGTTCAATATCATGTATATGATATGTACCATAAATATATGGTGTATAAAATAACAGGTGTAATTTTACTCTGTTCTTTCCGTTCGCTCTTTTCCATAATACATTGGAGGTGTTTGGTGATTTTGTGGCTCTGAGTTCTACTCCCTTAGACTTCATGGGAATTCTTTAAGGCTAAGTTGAAGGCTGTTTCCTCCTGATCATTTCTCTTAGTCCCCAGAGAGCACTGCAAACCTGGCACGGCTTCAAAATAAATATTTTAGCTTGAAGCATACTATATAAACAAGGAATGGAAATTTGTAGTGTTATGAATTATCTGGAACCCTTTTTTCCTGCTTTACCCTAAGCCATTACTTTTAATGGAGCAAGTTTATTTTGAATTTATCCTTAACCCTAAAGGATATTGTTGTTCTTAGACCAGCTTTATGCAAAATCTTCTGTTAGATTCCATTATTTGAACCAGCTCTAGACTCAACTCCTGCATCCTTTTCATGGGGCCATAGACTTTGATAGATCCAACTAAGGCAAAGCTGACTTTTGTGCTACCTCTCAGGATTCTTGTTTTCATTTTATGTTTTTGCTTCTGAACATTTCTTACTATTTTTTCCAATTCAGTTGTAAACTTAAAAAGGTATATATATTTGGTTCACTGTTTTTCATTCTTTTCAGTACATATGTTTTTTGGAGAATCTGGATATGGCCAGTTGTGGATTCCCTAAAGGTGTTCTTTTTTTTGAAGTAAATTTGATACTTAACTTGTTCCTAGCTAATTAAGCACTATTGCAATGATTGTGATTACCATACAAAGTTACGTTTTATTTGGGGATTAAAATTTTTCTCTGAAATCAACAGCTAGTGCTTACAAGTTCTCTCAATAAATTGATAAGGTTTATTTACTTGTAACCTCCTGTGAAGCAACTACATATTTAGGCTTTTATTTACACTAGCTTAGTATGTGTGCCACTTACAAAAAATCAATTTCTAATTCTTCTGTCAGTATACAGTTTACAGTATTCAATATTCCTTTGGAAGATTATCTTTTTACCTCTTCTGAGTTTTTCTTTCTCTCATACTTATTTTATAATTGTTGTTTTTTGTTTGGTTGATTGTTAGTTATTGGTGTGGGGGTTAGTTTTGTTTATTTGAATAGATCTTACCATTTTGAGAACAGAGTCTGTCATGTATTCATCTCATGAATTCCTTACAGCTTCTAGCACAGTGGTGGGTATCTGATATTATCATCAAAATCCTGAAAGATTGAGTCACTGTCTACTGATATAAAAGATTATATGCATTTTTTTTGTGTTTGATTATAGTAATCGAATTTTAACAGGTTTACTTTTGATTATGATATTTTGTTTCTCCAGATTTTCAATACATCATTATTCGAACCACCTCCTCCAGGATATGAAAATATTTCGGATATTGTGCCACCTTTCAGTGCTTTCTCTCCTCAAGGAATGCCAGAGGTAAAAACACAGTGCAACAAAATAAAAATGACAGAAAGAAGCCTTCCTTCTTTTCATATGTTCAGCCAATAATTAAAGGGTCATAAAGGGATTTTTGATGTAATCCAATTCATCTTTTTTCCATATTTAAGTAATAAGAATGTCTTAGTAAGAAGAAGGAATATTTATTATATTTTATTCATGGTATTTCCAAAGATACAATTTTCTACAACGAGAGGCACAAGTCCCAAATGAACATTTATTGATTTTTTTGACAAATGCCTACATCTGTGTAATCCAAACCCCATCAATGTACAGAATATTACCTTCACTGCAGAAAGTTCCCTTATGCCCCTTCTTAATCAACTTTACACACCCCAGAGGAAATCTTTCTTTGAATTAGTTTTGCCTAGTCTAGAAATTCATATAAAAGAAATTGTGTGGCATATAATGTTTTGTGTCTAGAGTATTTTACTAAACATAGAGTCTGTGAGATTCACACATGTAGTATTTATCAGTAGCTTGTACCATTTTATTGTAATTGTTGAGTAATTTCCATTATATGAATATCTTATGTATTTTACTACTGTTGTATAACACTGGTTAATTTTCAAAGGTTTTGAATAAGGGTATTGTTGCCATTTCCAAATGAAGATCATGGTTGTTTGTTCTTAAAAATGTTATGTGGTTTACTCAATAAACTGAATTCCCAGTAGAAGTTAGGCATTCTTACTCACAGGGTGATATAGGAGGTCAGCACAAGACACAGGTCATAAAGACCTTGCTGATAAAACAGTTTGCAGTAAAGAAGCTGACCAAAACCCAGCAAAACCAAGACAGCAACAGAGTGACCTCTGGTCATCCTCACTGCTCATTGTACACTAAATATAATGTATTAGCATGTTAAAAGACACCCTCACCAGTGCCACAACAGTTTACAAATGCCATGGCAATGTCAGGAAGTTACTTTATATGGTCTAAAAGGGGGAAGAACCCTCAGTTCTGGTAATTGCCTATGTTGTTCCTGGAAAACTCATGAATTATCTACCCCCTGTTTAGCATATAATAACATAACCATAAAACTGGGCAACCAGCAGTCCTTGGGGCTGCTCTACCTATGAAGTAACCATTCTTTAATTCCTTTACTTTCTTAATAAACTTGCATTCACTAAAAAAAATAAATAAGAACAATAGAAAAGTAAACATTATAAAGTTACATAATTTCAAATATTGACAAAAATATGAGAAAAGAGTAACATTCACACACTCTCAGTGGGAGAATAAACTGCTAAAGGCTAGACCCTGTGAATTTAAATACTACCTACAACCCCACATTCCCGAGCTTGGTTTGTCATTTGCAGAGAAACCCCCACAGGCCAATGTGGAGATATATAAGGGTGTATTCACTCTGACATTGTTTGTAGTAATAGGGTAATAGGGATTTAGGGCAAACTATGTGTTCACCACTAAAAGAACAGGTAAGTTACTTGTGGTGTGCACATAAAGTAAAGTAATATGCAATTGTGAAAACTAATGAACTACCGTGACATAAAGCAATATAGATAGACTTTTTAAAAAGACCAGTGATTGAAAATAGTAAAAAATCATTCGGCATGGTGGCTCACGCCTATAATCCCAACACTTTAGGAGACTGAGACATGAGGATCACTTTCACACAGGAATTTGTGACCAGCCTGGGCAACATGATGAGACCCCCATGTCATTATATTGAGATGGGGAGGACAGAAGACGGGAGGAAATCCAGTAAGACTTGAAGTATGATACTATTTACGTAAATTTAAAACACATCAAACATAAAACAAAGCCATGCATTTTCAAGAACACATACATCTCTAAGGACATAAGTACATTAGAGAGGGTATGTGGGCTAGGGAATAAAGAAGAGGAAAGGATATGAGCCTGAGAGAGAAAATGAAAATAAAATAAATAAGGTACCTCACATGGACCCATTATACTAGCATGTCTTAATCTGAGGAATAAGGCTACGTAACCACAGGGTACCTGAGATCTAACATACACTCTACTTCCAACTGTAATATCCCTTATTTCTATTTCGTATCAATTATGAAATAATTACAATGATTGTAAGCATTCCTATTATGTTCTAATTCTTAGGGAGAATTTTTCTAGTAATTATAACACTAAGTGTAATATTAACACTTCTTTTGAAATGAATTTTAAACAACTTACACAAAATATTCCTCTAAGTTTGTGAGATTTTTTAAAATTAGAAATAAATTAATATGTCAAATACATTTGAAAACCATAAAAATAATGTATTTTTCACCTTAATAAAGATGTGGTATTTAATCATGTTTATATTCTTGCAAAAATCCTATGTGGTTGGTGAAGATAGACTTTAAAATATCAATTCAATTTTAAGAATTTGGAATTCAGCCCAGCAGGTCTTAGCTTTATTTTACCCAGTCCCCATTCAAAATAGTTGTTTTGGTTCAAACGCCTCTGACATATTTCCCCATCCATTTTATAAAAGAACCTTTAATCCTAAGAGTTGCAGAAGGACAAAGATCTGTCTTCTGTAACTTCTTTAGGCTGAACAGGGGCAATGACATTCCTGTCTAACTATTAGGGTCTCTTGTATTTGGGGTAGAGAGGAGCTCAGTCAGAAAGCAGTAGTATGGTGAGGGCCATTCGCAACTCTGAATTCTGACAAAAGGTGATGATATCTGGAATAAGTATAAGCGTTCAATTTAAGAAAACCTTCAGTAAGCTTATCCTGCATTCCTGCACAAAGGCTACAACAGCAATATATTCCACAATAGTAAATCAAAGTAAGTGAAAGTATCCCTAGTAAACTAAATTAGAAGGCTTCTATAAACTGGGCAACTGTTGAAACCAAGCTGAGATGAGGTTGCTAGCTGATTCCAATACATGTCCAGAGTTAGAATATTGATCTAGATTTTTTACATTACCCGTTCCTCTAGTTTCTTCTGAGCAGCAGCCAGAGATCACTGGTAGGTTTACAGGAATAAGCAGTGTTAGTCTAAATTGCAGAAAAAACTTAAATACAACTGATGAGCCTAGAATCTAATAACAGGTGTACCATAGTTCTTGAAACATATTTTTTTCTCTCTCTCTAGTCTCCGATTTTAACTAAAGGCAAATAATGATAACGCCTATTGGCTTTATTATATTTGGCCTGATTATTTGTATAAAGTGCAGCAAGAATAATTATTTTCTTTTTTTCTTTTTGTTTTGTTTTTTTTTTAAGAGATGGGATTTCACCATGTTGGCCAGAATGTCTCAATCTCCTGACCTCATGATCTGCCAGCCTCAGCCTCCCAAAGTACTGGGATTACAGGCGTGAGCCACCGTGCCCGGCCAAGAATAATTATTTTCTACATAGGCTTTTTAAGTTGGCTTTGATGGAACTCTGTTCCATAAAATAAATCTCAGAAAAAACTTCAAAGCCAAGCCCAGCCATGGGTTTATACCCTCAAATACCTATGAATTGAGCAAATTCCTCTCCTCTTGAGGTCCCAAGATACTCTGGGGCTCCTGGGCTTGTCAGAAAGTGACATTCTTTACCTACCACAGGTCATGAACCCTGTACGGAGACTGTAGACAAGGTATGAGGCCAGTTTTCCCAAGAGGCTTTTATTGGCTTTATAAGTCAAGTTTAAAGGAAAGCACACATTCCAGTCAAAGCTTTGGCAAAATAACCAGATTCTTCAATTGTCCTGTTACAAAAGAAAGCAGAATGTTATTGCACTTATGTAAATAACTATATTGCCGTAAGTTAAGAATACTCATAATTACTTTCCAAATTCTGGAGAAATCACTGTTTTTGCCACCCAATTCTATCTCTATAAGAGTTAGGAAGATGGAAGCTTAAAGGAAACAAATGAAATTCCAGGCTAAGAGTGCAAGATTCTATTTATTCACAGTCATAGAATAATGAATGGCACAGTGTAAACTGTGCAAGAAGGTCTTTGTCTGAAAACAAAGCTTTTTTCTAACCAACAGTGACAATCTGCATTTGAGAAGTCCTGAGAGGGCATATCTATCACACTTTCAAGTAGGATACTTACAACAAAAAAATTATTTTGCTGAAATCAAATTGATTAATGACTTTGTAGCCACAATTAAAATAGAATAAGAATGTGCTTCAGAAAGGACTAACAATAATAAATTAGACATATAATGTTATAATTAATAGTGCATTAAAATTACATTGGTCTTAGGAAGAAATCCAAGAGCTGAATAGAATCCTTTTACAGGGGCAAAGATTCAAATGTCAGTTTCCCAATTAGACTTTCCTCATTTTATTTAATATTACACCCACTTAAGCTCTAGTTCACCATTTGTATACTCTATTTAAATGCTTTTTGAATTTTTTCTAGAGTACTTATCACCTTTTAATATACTGTATGATTTGCTTAGTTATTAAATTTAATGTTCATTATCCTATTGTCCCATCCACGTTACAAGAAATCTCCAACTTAAGAAGGTTGACTTACAACTTTTTTTTACTTTATGATGGTGAAGTAGCCATACTCATTCAATACACTTTCCAACTTGTCATGAGATTATGTTTGGATAAACTCATTATAAATTGAAAATATCCTAATTCAAACACTTCAGATGTATGATTATTTTCAACTTAGATGAGCTTAATAAGACTTAATCCCATTATGAGTGAAGGAGCACCTGCAGTGTATGTTCCTTCAAGGGCAGAGATTTGTTGTATTACATAGAGCACTGCCTAACGTATAATAGACCTTCATCAGTTTGTCAAACAAATCCTAGAATCAGCTTGGAAACAATTCTATTTTAATATCTCATGTATACTTGTTTAGTACATGCAATGAAAAATATAGTCAAAAAGGAAAACAAAAACCAAAATAGAATGAGAGGATATTAGAAATCATCTGGGACAGGGTCTTCAAACTGGGATGTGTCACTTTCCAAAGGCAAGCATGATATGCTGTTAAAGAGATCAGTTTCCAGATCATCAATTACCCTGAGTACTTTTTCATAGTATGGAAAGCTAGCCTTTTTTCATGGTATTGAAAGCTAGCCTGTCATGATGTCCTGCTCCCTATTTACAAGAATTTTCATTTTATTTTACAAATGAAAAACTCCCACCCATCCTAAGTCAATGTGAGGCATTTCTCTCTGTTGTAAAAGTCTCTGGGGCTCCAAAAAGACAATTAGAAATATTGTTTTCAATGTTAAGATAGTGAATGATTCTAATAGCTGGGTAACAAATTCTTAGCAATTCAAATGGTTTACAATCAAACAAAATTAAAGGTAAACCGAATTGAGTTTCCAGCTAATACCATTAAAAAGACTGGTATGATAGATCAATTTGTGATTTTCAGATTGTAACTTGAAAGAAGTTTAAATAAGTTAGTGACAATTCCATAACAAATCTTTCATTCCTATCCAAGTTTTCTCAGAACTGAACTGTAAAAACAAGAAAAATAAATGGAACTGTTGTTGCTGATCCCTGTCTCATTCTAGAAATAATTCGCTCACCCACAGAATAAATGTAAGATGTTTCACTGTCCCATTTACTGCATTAAGAGATATGTTTCTAATCACATTTTATGGTTATGCATTATTTATAAGAATTACAGTGATGTTTTTAGACTTAATTTGATACTACTCGTAATTATAATTATTACAATTATAATTTACTTTTTTTTTTTTTTGAGACGAAATCTCACTCTGTCACTCAGGCTGGAGTGCCGTGGTATAATCTCCGCTCACTGCAACTTCCACCTCCCGTGTTCAAGCAATTCTCATGCCTCAGCCCCTGAGTAGCTGGGATTACAGGCATGTGTCACTATGCACAGCTGATTTTTGTGTTTTTAATAGAGGTGGGATTTCACCATGTTGGCCAGGCTGGTCTCAAATTCCCAACCTTAAGTGATCTGCCTGCCTCAGCCTCCCAAAGTGCTGGGATTACAGGCATGAGCCACCATGCCTGGTCTATAATTATAACTTACTCTCAAAGCTGTTTCTTAACACAATCTGTCACAAAAATAAATATTTTAAAAAATTTGACTTCTAAACTTCCTTCTATTCAAGGACAAAATTTGACTTCTATATATCCTTCTATTCAAGGAAATTTGACAATGATTAATAAAAGACTTTCAAGCATACATATATTTAGGTAATAGATTCTGAAATGAAATTTAGAGTGTTAGTTGATAATTACAGAGTGTTCTCTTGGGATCAACATCTGTGAGAAGGAGAGCTGGATTAGGCAAAGGGAGAAGTCACCCTGCAATACCAGCTCAAGGATAGCCTTGACTGAACCTATGAGGAGATCTGGAATCATTTTTTAGAATCGCCCTAGG
The DNA here is from genome assembly GCA_963573385.1 of Cacajao melanocephalus. Lineage (NCBI taxonomy): Eukaryota > Metazoa > Chordata > Mammalia > Primates > Pitheciidae > Cacajao > Cacajao melanocephalus. The sequence goes on from CAUYLG010026920.1 coordinate 191,519, forward strand.
TTAGACTGAGATGTCCAAGTATCTGTACCCTCACATCAATCAGTCACTGAATGTGTGGCATTCTAGGAAGGGACATGACCTTGAGCAAGGGGTCTGTCTACAGCTGAGGCCATCCCTGAAGGGGCTGACAGCTGAAGATTGTCTGCAGAGTGGCTTCCCTGCAGCTGGAGCAAAAAGTCTTTCATTGACCATGAATCTAGACAGCTCATCCTAGTGCCCAGCACAAATATATTATACTTTAGACTAAAATTCTGTAGGGGAAGGTGGACAACATACAATTTCAATTTTTAAAAGATGACAAAATTTTGACTGTAAAGAAGAGCATGTTTATGTATTTTTTAAAATTAATGACGTTGAACAGTAAATACAGCATTTAAATTCCTTTGAATCAATATAAAAGTTATAAACAATGTGCTCTAAAATGTTAATATTTATAGTAAACTAGATATTGCATGCTTTGCAACTACTTAAAGATATTTTAAAAATTTAAAATTTTAGATGAAGGGATACATTGTTTTACAAAATTAATTTAGGGACTAGATGTGCAAAAAAGGTTGGAAGATCACTGATTTAATCTAGCAGGTAATTTTGCAAATGAGAATATTGAGACTTAAATATGTTATCAGATTTGCAGATAATTATACTGATTGAAATCAGATTTGTAAAGCCGTGATGTTACCTGTCCATTTTTCTTTACTTGTTAAGACCCATGAAGCTACTCCCTGTGAACACACTCTGAAGAGGGAAAAGGTCTCATTACGGGCTTCTTAGCCTAGGATATCTGGACCCCTTCAAGTTGCATGCAGCAATGTGTATACGTATATGCTTTTCTGTGGAGGAGTGCCTCTGTAGCTTCATAGCCACTAAATAATGGGATAAACACAAACAAACATTATTTAATTCATATGATTCTACCCTATCTACTTGCATTCTCAATTTCAATTCATTTTCCCTTGAATTTCTCCTTCAGAGCGCACACTTTTCTGACCCTCTTGTGTGCTCTTAACTCTTCCCTCTTTCAAAAATGTCAAATAGTCCCCATGCAGAAAAACCTTATTTTACATCCGACTTCTACTAAGTTATTCCTGATCTCAACAGGGTGATCTAGTGTATGTTAACTATGCACGAACTGAAGACTTCTTTAAATTGGAGCGGGAAATGAAGATCAATTGCTCTGGGAAAATTATAATTGCCAGATATGGGAAAATTTTCAGAGGAAATAAGGTAAAAATCATCTGTTTTTTCCTCTTCCCCAATATAAGAAGTTATAGTGTGTTTTACATGTGTATAATCATTTTATTAACACTTTATGAATACCATGATCTTCTTGTATTCTGTGACATGCCTTCCTTACAGAGAGGACACAGTTTACTAGGTTGTACCCTGGGGTTAAATTTGATCATTGGAATTTGTCCGGTGTAGTTGGTTAGGGTGAAAAGAACAAATTTTTCTGTGCTTACAGGTTATGCCTGTGGCCTACAAAGAACTATGTACTGGGTTTATTGTTAATTTTCAATGTCTTTGTTTTAAATATTATCTTAAAAATATTCACTAAATTAAATTATAGTATGAATTGTTATAAGTAATGAGGGAAAACAATTTATACATAGCAAATTTAAAAATTACTGTCATTTGATTTGTTAATAAATAATTTTTCTCTTTAGTGGAGAATTAAATTTTAAAAAATTCCCTTTCGATTATAGAACAAATACGAATTTGGCCTGTGGGATCTACCTGCTTATTATACTACTAAACTAGTGGAAGGAAATAGCAAATACTAGCTACCACTAACGTGAAAATGTCCAAATCTGCCACTCTGAGGATTTTTGGAGCTTATAGTAGCAAAAAGAAAAGGACAATTCTCTGTGAGATGTTCTTCGTGGTAGGCCTAATGACAAAAGGTTGAAAATAAAGTTCTACTACTCATTTAAGTGTAATTTTGAAAATTGATATTACCGAATCTGGAACAAGCAATTTAAAATAAGAAAAGAAGGACACTGTGTTTTCTAGATTAAAAATGCCCAGCTGGCAGGGGCCAGAGGAGTCATTCTCTACTCAGACCCTGCTGACTACTTTGCTCCCGGGGTGAAGTCCTATCCAGATGGCTGGAATCTTCCTGGAGGTGGTGTCCAGCGTGGAAATATCCTAAATCTAAATGGTGCGGGAGACCCTCTCACACCAGGTTACCCAGCAAATGGTGAGTGATCAAGCCTCAATTATCACAGGAAACTTAACGTTTCAAAGATACTTTATTAAAATTCCTTTAGCACAATGGACTAAGCATGTCTTTTTTTATTCTCTTTGCATTTAAGAATAAAAGAATTGTGAACTCTAAAATGATTGGTTCAAGCCCCTTACCCCTTATTTGGAAACTTGGGCCTGATGGGTTTTCAAATTCAGACTTTTTCAGGTATTTAAAAAGTAATATGGTGTTACACATATACCATAACTTGTATAATACTGACATAGGAGGCTGGGACAGAATATGGAGAAAAAGCATATTAATATTTTTGCTGCAGAGTGTATGAATATTTATACTAAGTAGTAAATAGGATGTGGGGAATAAGGAATATAAACAGACTCATGTCTGCTAAATCCCAATTTTGCTTTCAAATGAGTTCGGGTCAGATCAGGCTTTGCTGCTAGATAAATTCCCCCAGAATTACAGATTTCACAGTGTTTTTGTTTTTTACAATTGTCCATAAGGTACCGGAGAGCAGAAGTTGTATAAACTTGTTAAAAGGATACAGAGCCCACAAAGTGCACATTGCTTCATTGCTATAGAAAGATAACAGAGATAACTTTCAAAGAGTGTTTCCTAAATGCCAGTATTTTACTTGCATGAACAACCCTAAAGCTAGGTGGTGTTATCTCTTATTTGACAGGGAAGGAAAGTGAGACTGAAAGTCTGCCCAACATCACTACTCCTCTAAATGAGCAGTTGGATTCAATTTCAGGCAGTCTGGCTCCGAGAGTCCACATTACTAGTGGTGCGCTGAAAGGCTCCCCTGTAAAATATTAACAAAGGGAGCTAATTTATTTTGAATGTGCCCAGCTATTTGATGATGTTTACAAAAATCTGTGCTCATTTAGTTTGTGTGGTTTAAAACTAACTGAGCTTTTAAAACTTGTGTAAAATACTTTGCCAATTTATCTTTGGTATTTACATCTTCATCTGGTTTTACTCTTAAATTGTAGACTCCTATAAAGACTATGTATTTTTTTTGGCTTTGTAAATCTTCTTAGGACGTAATACATTGTCATAGATTTCTTTCTTCCTTAAAAAAATGATACCTATTGCCCTATAGTAAAATTGTATAAATCTACCTGAACTTTATTTACTCTACCCCTTTTATTTCCAAGTTTTAAAAAATGTGGCTTAGCCTAAGCTTTATTAGTTACACAAAATGAAAATAATGAAAATAAAATGAGATTAACTGGAATGTTTCTGTTTATTTTTTTCAAATTTGAATTATGATATTTTAGGGAAAATATGATGTTATTTTTAGAGGCTAATATTTATTAAATTATTTATTGTGCCCTATTCATTTTCTCTTCCTTTTAATTTTACTTTTTCTTATGGCATAATTCTAACATATATGAAAGTAAAGATAGTCATGAACATCGTGTCATTCTTGTTTGATCTGTTCGTCACTCCAAATTTTTGCAATTATTCTAGAGAATTTGAAATCAAATCCCACACAACATATTTTTATGTCATTTTTGCCCATAACAAAATAAGGATTTGCAATTACCTAAGTTTCTTATTAGACTGTTTTAAAATGTAGAGAAAAAATGGAAAAACAGCTCTAATTTTTCTTAAATCTGAAGCAATGATAGAATGTGTGTGCTTATTTTGAGGTAGAGTTTACATGCAATAAAATACATAGATCTCAAGAGTTCAGTTCAATAAATTTTGAAAATTGTGTGTCCTTATGTCACTTAAAATAGGATATAAGGGCATTTCCATCACTCCAGAAAGTTCTCTTGTGCCCCTTTCTGGTTAATTTTCTTTGTATCCCCTAGATGCAATCACTTTGTAATATCTAGCATCATGTATTAGTTTGCCTGGTTTTGAATTTCAAGTAAATGGAATCAAACAGTAGATTTTTTTAAAAATTGCCTTGCTAATTTCAGTGTAGTGATTTGAGATTTTCCATCTTACTGTATGTATTAGTAGTTTTTTTCTTTTGATGATTAGGTAGTATTGCATTGTGGGATTATACTATGGATTGTTTATTCATTCTCCTGTTCTTAGAAACCTGGACTTTGTCTAACATTTGGCCAATATAAATATGGCTGTTATGAACAATTTTGTACAGGTCTTCCTGTGGACATGTGCTCATCTTTCTAGAGTAAATACCCAGGAGTGGAATTGCTGTGCCATAGTTTACATTTTTGCTTGACGTTGCTTTTTCAAAGAGTTACCTTAAGTGATGGTGTAATTTTAGACTCTCACAAACAATGTGGGATTTCAGTTGCTCCACATTCTTGCTTACATTTGAAACTGATGATCTGTTTTAACAATTCACAGTAAATGTGAAATGAGAATGTATTTGATGTGATTTGTAGAGAACCATTTGAATGGAACTGAGTTTTTACTGGAAATATGGCCTTTTTTTTTTTTTAAATTTCAGAATATGCTTACAGGCATGGAATTACAGAGGCTGTTGGTCTTCCAAGTATTCCTGTTCATCCAGTTGGGTACTATGATGCACAGAAGCTCCTAGAGTAAGTTTGTAAGAAACAATGGATGGCTGTTTGGGTAATTTTCATTATTGATAGTTTTCTAATGTTAGGCTTTATCTCCATTTTTTAAATAATTATATTTTCCAAGATGGGTGCTGCTTGTAATTTTATCACTCCTAAAATAGAATAGTGATTCTATTCTGGAATTTAATATATACATGACTATCTAGTGTATGACAGCCATGAAAATGAGGCTTTCAGATACTTAAGTGCAGGGAGCATAATTGATCAATTGCTCCAGACACTGTGCTTTGAAACTCCACTCTATTTGTGTCAAGACCATGCTTCCTGTAGGTGTTCTCGGGCAATGACTGAGTGTGGCAAGGATACTACTACGATCCTGGAAGGCATCGGACTCCTCTGATGTAAAACTTTGGCCCAGGAACTCCCTGATAGCCTGGCCCAAATAGATGCTGCACCCAACATTCCTCTTTCTTTTCCTTCTCCCTTTCTCCTTTATTCAATATTAGACCTACATTGCAGTCTAAGAGCTTTCTCAGCCTTTCCTAGCTCTCTCTATTTTCCACACAGGCTATCGTCTAGTAAATCTCTTACTCATGTATACCTCTTACTATGAGAGCAACTTCCCTTTTGTTTCTATCTCTATTCCTCTTCCCCTTCTGCTTTCATTATCAAAACTTTCCCCGATTTGTTCTGCTTAACCTGGCATTGGAACTCTTTCCTCTTTCCTGTGCTGCTTTCTCCCATCCCCAGGTCCTTCTTCCATTATTCTTTAGAGGGGTGAGAACACTGGCTATTCAAAAAGTGAAATTGATAGAGACCGAAGTGTCTGGCCAGTTAGTCCCTTTTCTTCTTTGAGTTCAAGCCTCTCTTAATCATTTTATTCCAGTATCTATGAGGAAACATTTTTTTGACCAAGGGTGAAGCACTTATTTTTACAGGTGAGGAGGCTGCTGACATGTGAAAAGTTGGACGCATCTGTTCAATTTAAGGGTAGATTAAGAAAGCACCCTGGTCTTTTTTCTTTAGGGCTGTAAACTCTACTACATTGGTTAAGATTCAGGACCATGCACAACTTTTTATAGTACCATAGACTATGTATTTGCTTAAAAATATTTATAAATAAAGACTAAATATTCATGATATTTAAAAGGTAAAAGTAATTATAGCATTACTTTTAATAGTGGAAAACTGTAGACAACAAAAATCTTTAACAATTGATATGTAGTCAAATAATACATTAATGACTATGATAGCAAATTAAGTGATTAAAAGATGTTATGTATTGTGCCAGAATAATTAATAATATACAAAAATACTTATGACATACTCAGTGAAGAAAAGCAAATTTCAAAACAATATATACAGTATTATCTCAGTTATATAAAAATTTAAAACATGAATCTGTATTATCTTTGTAATTAGAAAAAAGTGCATAACATCATGGAATTAGATGTGAGATTTATTTAAACATCTACGATTTGGTCTGTTTAGCTAAGTCAATATCAGCTGTGCTCTAATTGTGTAATGGAATTATCTGATTGAAAAATTACAAATGCAGTTCATCTAAGATTACTGCGTCAGCCTCTGCAAGCCATTTTACAAATGCAATCACTGTTAATAACATAACTTTCATGGAAAAGTACATTTCACATTCAAAACACCATAATTAAAAATAGAACACTTCATATTTATCTACCCATACTTTCTAAGCCACAATGAAAGAGTCCTCATAATTGGAATTTAGTTTTAAAAAATTGTTTAAAAGAACATGGTTTATTAATTTCACTGTGAAAATTTACTCTGTTTGTACACTTATCTTGGGGGTGTGCCAGTTGTCCCTCATAGTCTATTCTCAGATTCTCTCATGTGGTTAGCAGTTTAATGTTGTACATTAATTAGAAAAGATAATATTTTACAAATGGAATATATCATGAAATAAAAATTCATTAATAAATGCGAGAAGATGAGGAGAGTTATGAAGTCATATAATGACCCAAGAATGCTGAGAACTTAAATAAATAGTTCATGAAATGTGAGTGATAGTAAAAACTGCATGTTGACTTGTGTTGGAGAGAAAGGGGATACCATGTATGTTTTTTTCCTATTTTTCTTTACATCTATATACTGAACAGAGTATGATTATGTGATTTTAATTTGCCTTCTAGAGTAACTTCTATGTTAATAATTATAGTGCCAACAGTAATAGTAATAGTAATAGTACGTATCCTGTATGGAGTGCTAATTATGCTTTAGCATTTACTATTGTGCTGAATGCTTTACATACATCTTCTCAATTAACCTATAAAACAACTATATGAGTTAGTATTGTGATACTCATTATAACCAATGTTCAGAGAGTAAGTGAGAGAGCTGGGGCCAAAACTCGTGTCTGATGCAAAAGACAGCTTGGTATACACTACTTACTCTCTACTCAACAACACAAGCATTTAGTAGGCACTTGTATTGGTTATGGTGTTGTCTCATTCTTATGCCTCTGCTCAGGAGATCTTTAGTGGCTTCTCACAGCCCATTCACTCAAGGAACATTTATAGAATGACTTCTATATTTCAAGCACTGTGGTAAAAGTAGGAATTATGTCAAGTCAGTAGTAATGTCCTCTCTTGTATTCTTGATTTTAAAAATTACAATCTTCCCTTTTTAACTTGGTCAGTCTAACGGTTTGCTAATTTTGTTGATTTTTTTAAAGAATTACCCTTGGTTTCATTGATTTTCTCTATTCTCTAGTTTATTATTTCTTTTAATCTTTGTAATTTCCTTTCTTATTCTTTATAAGTTTAGTTTTCTTTGGGTAGTTTCTTAAGGTGGAAGCTGAGCTTATTGATTTGAGATCTTTCAACTTTTTTTAATAGAGGTGTTTACAGCTATGTATTTTCCTTTAAGCACTGCTTTAGCTGCATGTCATAAGTATTGGCATATTGTGTCTCTATTTTCATTCATCTCAAGCATTTTTAAATTGTACTTGTGGGTTCTTGTTTTACCCATTGGTTATTTAAGAGTTAGTTGTTTAATTTCCATATATTTGTGAATTTCCTAAATTTATTTTTGTTATTGATTGCTAAATTCCTTTTTTTCTGGTTGGATTAATAAAAGAAGTGTATAAGTAATAAAATAATTGTATGATTTCAACCTTTTAAATTTATCCAGACTTGTTTTACAGCCATGGTTTATTATGAAAAATGTTCCATGTGCACTTGAGTTACACTATTTTTCAATTTCTTTCTCACGAAAACTTAGTCATTTTATAGCCCAGCCAGAATAATCGTCATACCTTACATTTGGTCTATGCTTGCCTGCCTCTGTGCCTGCAATACTCTTTGCCTTCATTTTCCACGCCCATCTCTTATTCATCCTTTAAAATCCAGATCAAATGAAACCTTCTTTAGAAAATAATTCCTGATCTCACAAGTTGAATCAAGCTTTCTTTTGTCCATATTTTTTAGAACTTTACCTTTGATCTGTCATGTACTGTTTTATATTATGGTTGGTCTTATATGTATTTTCTTCTGAGTGATTTATAAACTCTGGTGGAATGACTGAGTCTTGTACATATTTATATTTTTTAGTAAATAAAATACAGTGCTTCAAACATAGTAGATAACATATCTTCTCCTAATAGTCAAGTCAAAATTAATATGCTACAAGTTACAGAATTATAAACTCAGTACTGTCTATACATTAATTACTGGGCATCTACAGTCTACCAAATATGTTCAGAGACATTTTCCAACATTTATTTGTACTTTCTAATATTTTCTTGGTTTGAAATTCTAATATTCAACTTTTAAATATTTGTGGAATTTATTTTTTATTTATAAAGTGAGAAAAGGACCTAAAGAGATGTATACCTCAGTAATGTTTTTCAACTGAAACCTCTAGTCTCCGTGTACATGCATTATTTTTTTATTGACATATTAGATTCTTATATATAACTATTGTAATGTCTTCTAGTCATCTATTTACCTGTTCTTGTGAGGACACCACAGTTGTGGCTTTATATTGTATTGTTTTATGGGAATATGGACTATTAATTTTTATTTTGAAAAGGAAATACATTTACAAAGTTCACAATTCAAAGGGATTTATAGTAAAGTTTTTCTCTCATTCATTTACAGCCCCAAAGCAACTGATGTTATTAGTTTATAGTATATCAGCATCGCTCTCTGCTGCAGAGAGGGGTCCTGGAAAAATGTGTTGCTGGTCCACCACAGAATGCAGAGGGTTTTATAGATCAGCTGGTGAGGAGGCGGTGTCTGATTTACTAAGTCATGGAAAAACAGTTAGACCAGGTGTGCCATTTGCATAGGGTGTGAATTTCTGGTAGCCCCACCCTAATCTTTTATTATTCAGGTGCGTTCTCTGCCTGAGTTGCGCCATGTTGCTCATTTCTCTGTTACTGTACACATGGTAACAAGAAAAGGGAAGATGGATCTTCCCTGTTGTACATACCTGGCCCACAGGTAGTCCTTTTCTATTGGCACAGCTGCCAGCATTCCCCCACACTTTCAGCTTCCTAATCTATGTTTGCAGCTCAATTTTTCAGGCTGCTTTTTGTTAGAAAATAAATAATGTGGGCTGCTTTTTGTTAGAAGGAAAGTTCTGCCAAGGACTCTGTTGCCCCCGTTATCTGCCTAAATAATTTCTTTCTACCTCCCATATCAATATTTTATGTATGATTAAGTATATTTATATTTGTTACTTACCTTTTGCAACTTTCCTGTATATTTCCATACTCTGCAGTTTTGACGATCTATTATGCTTTCTACCAATGTAAAATGCCTCTTCATGTTGCTTGATGCTTTATGCATGATATTTTATTGTAAATGGTTTAAATAAATTCTATAGCTCATCATTTGAAATTCTGTTTAATGTCCGAACTCCTTAGTGAAAAGGGAAAAAAGAAAGAGAGGGATTATTTACACTTTGATAGAGCATTTTAAAACAAGATACTACTTCTAATGAATTTTTCGTGAGAAAGTGGTCTTACTGATTATTTTCTTATTGCATGTGCGGTAGATTCTAGGTTAAGTTAAGCTATTCATATTTTCTCAAATTGGTAGACAGGGAACAAGCAGCTGTGTACAGGCACAGAAGAAAACAGGATACTGCAGAGCGTGCTACACGGCAAAGCCTGGAGTGCACGAGGGTGTGTGATCACAGAGGAAGCCATAAAGGACAGACTGAAATTCTCCACTCTCAATTTCGTAACTGAACATCTCAGTATAATATCACATAATGACATTTATTTATTGAGGCCATTATTTAAGTGGAGCTGTGTTTGAGGTTTGGGATATTCATTTAATGGGAACAAAATGGCCCTGGTAGGCCCAAAGAAGTGTGTTTCTGCCTTACAGCTGGATTTTCATAAAAATATAGTTACAATTAAGGTAAAGATTTTTCAGTTTGAACACTCAGTCTCTTAAGTTTATCTCTCTGTAGCTATTTAGTAAAAGTATATTGTTTCCCATGCCCAAATGAAGAATAAGTCAATCTATCATCTTAATACAGTAAAGGCAGATATGTCAAAGGGAAACTACAAGAACCCCACCATTTCATAAACATGGCCATGTTTCTTTTTCAGTCACCTGCTGAGGCATAATCACGAGCTGTGACATATACTGGGTGGTCTGCCTGAATCTTTATTTCTGAATTTTAAAAAATAGCATGAAACTTTTAAGGCCTTCTGAAGTGAAATCCTTTCGTTTGATCCGCCTGTCTTCTTAGTAGATGTGTTTGAAAGTACTTTGTAAAAACAATTATGGACCAGTGAAACAAATAACAATGGAAAATTTCAGAGAGTTAGACATCAAGCTCTTTCTTCAGCACAAGCTCTGGAAAGCACTTTTAGATTTACCACTAGATACATGTAACACAGATCAAATTCTTATCAATAATTGGAATCTTAGTTATACTGTTTACTAGTTGCATGACTTTGGGCATGTTATCTAATCTCTAAGCCTCCTGTGCCCCATCTGTGAAGTGGAGGTAGCAATTCCTCACAATTGTGGTAAGGTTTAAATGACATATTATATCCAAAGCGCTTTGCACCATTAAAGATATTATGAACAGATGCTCAAGAAAGTGAATCCATTGACATTTTAACGTGTTACTTCAAGGTTTTCTTGTGGCTAATAATGCTTTTTTTGTGTCCAACAGAAAAATGGGTGGCTCAGCACCACCAGATAGCAGCTGGAGAGGAGGTCTCAAAGTGCCCTACAATGTTGGACCTGGCTTTACTGGAAACTTTTCTACACAGTTAAGAGACTATTTTAATTTTAGTTCTTTTAAGGGGGAACCTTAGAGAAAAAAAAAAAAACTATAGAGGATGACAAAAAAAATAAAATTTGTCTAATACCAGCAGGAAACAAAACTGCAAGTTAGAACCAGTGTAATTTTTGCCTGTGAACAATTAGAAATCTTTAAACAATGATGGAAGATTTTAAGATTATGGGTGTTGTTGGAACCTAGAAAATGGATAACCTAAATTGTGATGTTTTGGAATGCTGAGCACTTTGAACTAAAAAGGGTAAAAGGCCTTAGATGCAGCCTCAGAATCAAGGACTTTTCTGATCTCCTACTTCTCCCTGCAACAGCAGAGTGGAAGTTTCTCTCTGAAGTTCCTGTATCTGAAGCTCCTGCAGAAGGAACACAATGACCTTCATTCCCCTCCCTGAAATTTTATTAACCAGAGAAGATCGAACTCATATAGTAGGAAGGAAGAATGAGGCATATCACTGCAGCTACACAGGCTTTGTCACAAACTGTTGACTATTGTCCAGTTCCATTCAAGTTCCAAGAATTACTTACAAACCATCGCCTGCTCTTCGGGCCCATTCAACTATCTCGAAAACCATTTACCACCCCTCAAAACTACCTGCACCCCCACCTCTCCCTCCCCTATGAAGAGGGTGCTAGTTAAACTTCAGCCATTTGGCCCTTCTTTGAGTCTCAAATTTTGTTTGGCTCCTGTGTACACTTGTGTATAAATTTGTATGCCTTTTCTCCTGTTAATCTATTTCAGTTTGTTTTACCAGACTTGAGCCTTCAAAGGCAGAGGGGAAAATTCCCTTAACCCTTATAGTGTTACTCTGTTAACCAGTTTTTTTTTTAAAGAATGTCTTTTATCTTTGCATTAGAAAAGTCAAGATGCATATCCACTCTACCAGTGAAGTGAAGAGAATTTACAATGTGATAGGTACTCTCAAGGGAGCAGTGGAACCAGGTAAAGGAATCATTTGCCTAGCAAATATTGATTGAGTCACTGTTATGTGCTGAATACTGCCAGGCTCTGGGAGTGCAAAGTGAACCAACACAAACAAACAAAACCAGTAGAACTCACCTAAAAACAAGAAATAAATATGAAATAATTTTGTACTATGATACATGTGGTGAAGAAAAGTGAATGTTTGGTTCTAGGTTGGGCAGGTGACCAAGGTGCCTCATTTAAAGGATGAAGGAAGGCAGGGCAGGGAAATATGTGGTTTTTCTGAGTTTTCTGAAATGTTTTTACCATATATTTTGCATAGGGAAATATCTTCATTATCACTAGAAACATCTGTATAAAACATCACACTTTTAGAAAATTAAGATTATCTTGTATTAATGAATTCTTTGCATAGTTTTCTTTTCCACAGCTAAAGACATTGATGAAATATATATACTTATGATTTCCATAGAAGTTCAGATGATCTACTGATTTATACATTTTATATATAGTCTTAGCTCATGAAGCTTCAGTTCCTTATGAACTATTTGGTTCTGTGTTTCTTACCAAAACAGATACTGTAAATGCATATTAAACATATTAATTGCTGTTTCTTACAAGCAGCTAGGGATTTATTTTAGATCAATAATATTGATATTCTTCTAATGAGTACTAAATAATACATAAGTGGCTATTATTGAATAATGCTGAGTACTTATTTTGTGCCAATTCTGTTATAAGCATTGGAGATGGGGAGATAAATAAAGACACAGATCCAAGACAAAGAGCTCACAGTTTGTGAAGGTAGCCATACGCTTAAGTGTGATAAATGTTTTATCACCCCTGAGAGCTGGATAGGCAGAGAAATACCCTCCTCTATAGAAAATAAACAGATTCATAGAGGGAGAAAACATTTGAGCTGTACCTTATAAATTGGATAGAAAGAATAAGAAATGTACAACTTCCTATGTGGCCACTATGTTCTCTTACTTTGAAAATATTAGAAAGTGGTAAGTTAGGTAAGAGAGGATTAATAGAGAATTACAAAAAATGTGAATAATGATAATGTTATACTTTCTTAGTTACCTATATGTAGTACATATAATTATAGTAATACATTGAAATATATATTTGCTTTATCACATTTATGCTTTCTCAGATAGAAGAAGCACATACTAAAATCAGAAATAACATATTTGCACAAATCTTCAAAAACACCTTTTTTTCTTTAATCATGAGTGCTTTGTATTTAGATGCTTTGAGTCATTTGCAGTTTTCTCTTTTATTGACCTGAAATGACAAATAATCCTGCATCAATGCTTTCCAGACAGATACGTCATTCTGGGTGGCCACCGGGACTCATGGGTGTTTGGTGGTATTGACCCTCAGAGTGGAGCAGCTGTTGTTCATGAAATTGTGAGGAGCTTTGGAACACTGAAAAACGAAGGTAATACAAAGAGCAAAAAAGCCAACCCATCTGAGTCTCAGTTTAGTCTTCTGTAAAGTGAGTATGAAAATACTACCTCAATCATGACATGTGTTGGTAAAAACAGCAATACAACTGTTAATGTTGGCTGGTTAATTATATTGTTTATTTACTTTTCCATTTATTTATATAACATTTATATTATTGATACTTATATATTCAGTGATTATCTGAAATAAAGGAATTTTACTGTTAATGGTTGTTCTTGGCAACTTAAAAGGTGAAGATGGGTTTCATCACCAGAGAAAACACACTTGAGTTGGATTATAAGCCAAAACTTCCTAGTCAGAAACTGTAAGCAGACGTTCCTCGGTCTTGTCTGGCCTCAGACCTCAGGTTAAGTGTACTGAGTCACTAAGGAGATAGATGCTTTATTCAGAGAAATACTGGTCTTATGCCTAATGGGATTCTGTCAAAAGTTTGATATCTGTATTCTCATACCTTGAGCCCTAGGTGCTCTCACAAAAATTCGATTTATACTTATAACATCACCACTTTAGCCATTTTATAATTTTCATACAAAGCCAAAGTAAAATTTAGTTCAATTTGCTTTTTAAAATAGTAATTATACATTGAGAGCAAAAAGTTCATTTTCTTTATTGACTCTGCAAACAAGGTGTCTGGGGACTGTAAAATGAAACCTATATATTTTTAGCAACAATAAAAACAATAGTAATGTATGTTGTTTGCATACTATTTACTTTCTTTGAGAAACTGTTTTTATATGTCCTACCTATTTTGAAGTCATAACAACTAGGAGGAAGACATACTTATTTATCTTCTCATGTTACAGATAAGTTAACCAAGGTTTAGAGAATCAAATATTTTTCCCGGGATTATGTAGCTAGCATGAGGCAGAATAAGAGAACCAGGGCTCAAACTCAAATTTCTGACTACCAGTCCACAAAACCGTGATGTCTCTATTTAAAATAAAGTGTAAAGGTGCTCAGTTATTTTCTATACATAGCTATTTATATATACATGGAGTTTCTCTCTTGTTGCCCAGGCTGCAATGGAGCAATTTTAGCTCTCTGCAAACTCCACCTCCTAGGTTCAAGCAATTCTCCTGCCTCAGCCTCCTGAACAGCTGGGATTACAGACATGCACCACCCCACACCGGGCTAATTATTGTATTTTTAGTAGAGATGGGGTTTCACCATGTTGGCCAGGCTGGTCTTGAACTGACCTCAGGTGATCCACCTGCCTCGGACTCCCAAAGTGTTGATATTACAGGCTTGAGCCACTGTGCCAACAAAACAATGGAGATCTAAGTTTACATAGTTTATGAAGTAGGTAGTGTTTAATTTTATCACAAAACAGTTTCATGATTGTGCTAGGAAATTCCTGTGGTAACTATACAAAGCATCACTGTGACAATTATAGAATATGTCAAGGAAATAAAATGCTCATGAATAATAGAAAATTTGAACAATACTATTGACAAAACTAAAAGACTGTAGTCAATAGCTATAGTATACACATTCTTAAGCACACATGAAATATTTACTAAGGTGATGACAACTCATAATTTTGGGGGCACCTACTAAGTGCTTTCTAAACATTATTCCATTTAATCCTCCCACAATCAAGTGGTGTCTTTATCTTTACTCTCTTCTTCCTGTTATACAGATGAAGAAATGCAAGTTTAGTAGGTATGAATAACTTTCCCTCAGTCATGCTGCCAGTGAGAGAATCAGGGTTTGACAAAAGATCTTGCCTTAACTCCATGGTCACTGTTTATAACATACAAGAAACATCATCCCCACTATTGAATTATGTGATTTTCAGCAACAGCAAACATTGCTGTTGCTAACTGAGCCCTTTTTGATTAATTCTGGCAGAGAATGGAGTGAAATCATAAAACCAGCTGATAATGAACAATTGTTCATTTGATGTCAGAACAACAGGAAAGAGTACTAAAGGATTTTCTTTCAGTTACATCTGCTTTCAGAACACCGAATGCATCTGGAAATTTCTTCCTTTGTTTTCAGCAGTTGCAGACCACCAATTACTTCTTACTTCTTAGGTATTGCCAATCATTATAAAACTATTAGAATGTTTTATGACCTTGCAAGAATTTTGTTGTCTACATTTCCCCCCTTTTCTCTGTAATCGTGTTATTTTGTATTGACAACTTTAAAATCGTACAAAGGAAAATTATGTAAGTAAAGATTTTTACCACAATTTGCCCTTCCCAAACAATGACTTTTTTTTTTCCATCTGGGCTTGGTAGTGTCCTGGGTATATTATGAATTTTTTCTATCATTTTTATATACACATATATCATTTTATATATTTTAGGGTGGAGACCTAGAAGAACAATTTTGTTTGCAAGCTGGGATGCAGAAGAATTTGGTCTTCTTGGTTCTACTGAGTGGGCAGAGGTTAGTAGGTAATTGCTACAATATAACTTTTTATAAAATAAAGTAGCCAGGACTTATTTGCCAAGCGTGTAAAAATAAGAAATGGATATAATGAGAAAATATTCAAAGTTTTTTTTTCCCTAAAGTCTGAAGCAACATTTTCTTGTTCAAAAATCAGCAATAAAAATCTCTGTTGCTAAAGAACTAAGTAGGTTTGTTATTTATTTTTTCGTTTTTGTTTTTGTTTTTTTTTTTTGAGACAGAGTGTTACTCTGTCACCCGGGGTGGAGTGCAGTGGGGTGATCTCGGCTCACTACAACCTCTGCCTCCCGGGTTCAAGCAATTCTCCTGCCTCAACCTCCAGAGTAACTGGGACTACAGGCACATGCCACCATGCCCAGCTAATTTCTATTTTTGTATTTTTAGTAAACATGGGATTTCACTGTGTTAGGCAGGATGGTCTTGATCTTTTGACCTCGTGATCCACCCACCTTGGCCTCCCAAAGTGCTAGAATTACAGGCGTGAGCCACCACGCCAGGCCAAGAACTAAGTTTTGTTTGAACTTTTTAGAGCCACTTAATTTCAATTGTCAAAATTAATTTATCTTTATTTCCTGGGAGTATGATAGTAAATAAGTAGGTATGCTAGGAACCAAACATCAAAACAAGGAGTCAACTTCTTAACCACACTGTAGTTTATTCTTTAAAATACTGTTAGCAAACATGAATGATCTAACAGACTTTTCAGTGAATATCTTCCCATAAACATCTCATTTAAATGGAGAATCTTGTCTGGTTCATAGGGAATGAAGCTATTTCAAATTTACGAAAAATGGGAAGTTAAATTGTCTCTATTTCCTGTCCATGAAATCAAATTCTCCTGTATCATGTTTGGTTTGTATCTTGATTCTATTACACTT
This sequence comes from Cacajao melanocephalus, assembly GCA_963573385.1. Lineage (NCBI taxonomy): Eukaryota > Metazoa > Chordata > Mammalia > Primates > Pitheciidae > Cacajao > Cacajao melanocephalus. The sequence continues at coordinate 208,223 of CAUYLG010026920.1, forward strand.
TCCAAATATCTCCAAAATATCTCCTAAAGTTAACTACATTTTTTTTGAAATGTTGCCCAGGCTGGAGTGCAGTGGCACGGTTTCTGCTCACTGCAACCTCAGCCTCCCGGGTTCAAGTGATTTTCCTGCCCCAGCCTCCTGGGTAGCAGAGATTACAGGTGTGTGCCACCACACCTGGCTAATTTTTGTATGTTTAGTAGAGACAGGGTTCTGCCATGTTGACCAGGCTGGTCTCGAACTCCTGAGCTCAAGCGATCCACTGCCTCAGCCTCCCAAAGTGCTAGGATTACAGGCGTGCACCACCACGCCTGGCCGTAAGGTATAGTGTTATATTTCTTAATTCATAATGACCTGCTCTATATTAAATTATGCTAAAAGTAAGTCAGAAACTTCCACCACAGGATATTTACTAAGCCCTTTGAAAACTGATTTTAGTTGCATGTATTGTTGGCTTTATATAACAGTAACATTAGCTATAAAGTAAATATAGGCAAAGTCAGTATTCATTTCATTAATTTCCAGTCAAGCTGTAAGTATTTATTGGCTCCTGTCATACTCCAGATATTATGTGAAGCCCTGTAAACTTTAATTTTCTTTGGAAAAAAAATAGTGCTCCTGTAGACCTAGGCAAAGTTTTATAAGAAAGAATTATGCTAATATCTGGAAGAACCTAAATATTTACATGGTGTGATTTGTGTCTTTCAAATTATTTTTTTACTTACAGTTACATTTTTTTCCATTTTTTTGTCTTAATGTCAGAATGCTTAGGAAATTACGTATTTTAGAGACTCAGAATCCACACTGATATTTCAAAAAAAACTTTGCTACACGTTGTTCTAATAATGTACAATTATCAATATTGACCAGTAGATGGTGCCATCCTACAGGAGAAACTGCCTTCATGGTCAGATGATTTAGGTTCACATATTTTTCATAATATGAAATTTAACTTGAAATTTTATAAACTTAAAATACCTTCATTCCATATGACTCAAATTCTTTGCTTAAGTAATGAGAAGTTTATAGGAAGATTTTTGCTGAAAAGGGTCTTAGGTCTTTCAAGTTTGCTAAGACAATTTTTTGAAGAATAAACTACAGCATGGTTAAGAAATTAACTCTTTTTCCAGTTACCATAAGTCTTTGGACAGTTTCATCTTAAATATTAGCTTTTAAGAAGTTGTGCTTGTTGTTTCCTACCAATAACCTTTATTGAAATTCTTTCAAAGCAGCTCTTTTTTAAGAATTTCTTATGTCAAATTTGTCATTCATGTGGGTCAGCTTAATTAGAAATCCACATACATTAAATGTAGGTGTGCATTTTGTGGGGTAGGGGGAGTAGGTTATAACTTTATGTGTATAGTTTTCTTTTTTATTATAGGAGAATTCAAGACTCCTTCAAGAGCGTGGTGTGGCCTATATTAATGCTGATTCTTCTATAGAAGGTGAATACCGTTGGTCTCATAAGAAAAGATGTGATGAAACTAGGAGTGCATAGTTAATAAATTAGGCATTAACAAGGAAGGCTATCTATTCACATGTGATTGGGGAATCTGCTGCAGCCTCTGACTGGAAACAGTGTGTGAACCCTAGTTGAGAGTTGTGTGAGCCCTAGGTGAGCAGGTTTCTTTTTTCCTTTGCTTCCGTTTTCTTTCCCTCCTTCCCTCTCTTCTTCCCTCCCTCCCTCCCTCCCTTCCTTCCTTCCTTCCTCCCTCCCTCCTTTCCTTCCTTCCCTCCTTCCTTCCTTCTCCTCCTCCTCCTCCTCCTTCTTCTTTCTTTCTTTCTTTCTTTTTATTTTTTTGCTTTGAAGTATAGAGGACTAATTCAGAAAAGCAGCATTCTTTGATTAGCTTCATCTGGCAAATTTATTTTTATATACAGCAGGAATTTAGTAAGTATCTGTTGAATGATTAAGTCAGGGACCTAAACAGTTCTATACTTTAGAATGGTGTAGAAAAACATTACCATTTGAGGGGCATGGTGGCTCATGCCTGTAATCACACTTTAGAAGGCTGAAGTGGGTGGATCACTTGAGGTCAGAATTTCGAAACCAGCCTGGCCAACATGGTGAAACCCTATTGCTACTACAAATGCAAAAATTAGCTAGACATGGTGGCTCACTCAGTGTAGATAATATACTCAATCAATCTTGAATTATAATTCACGCAGTTGCTTTAAAAAGGTTAGGATCAAACTGCTCTGAGAGTTCAGAGGAGAGAATAATAGAAACCTCAGGAAAGGCTTAAGAAATAGGGTAGGCATTCGAGGCTGACTTTGAAGAATGGAAATACTTTCAATAAGCAAACGGTCAAACTAAAGGAAATCTCAGATTGATTTCCAAGAAAATGAAAGAGTCCATTGTCACTACACTCCTGCTCTGCTATTATTTCTATATCTTGACCATATGCAACATCTCGGCCATTGCACTCCTGTTTTCTATACTCAGATTGCTCTCCAGCACCTCTTTACCTATTTAATTCTTATCCTTAGACCCTCCCTTGAAATGTTACTTTTTCAAGAAAGACATGTTTTTGCAGCACTCATTACTGTCATTATTCAATTTTTGTTTTACAAATAATAGACTGTATTCCTTAACAAGGAACAGACAGTATCTTGCTTATTCACTCCTGGATTCCTAATGTCTTATTAAATAAATATTTGTGGCATGGTTGTAAAAAATAAAGGAATAAATGAATGAAAGGGGAATTTTTTTAGAATGTTTTCTGTAGTGTATTAATAAATTGGCCATGTCAGCACTTGGGAGATGAGACCTTGATGGAGTTATATTGGCATTTACCTTTTCTTTTTCTGTTTTGTTGTTGTTGTTGTTGTTGTTTATTTTTGAGACAGAGTCTTACTCTGCAACCCAGGCTGGAGTGTAGTGCAGTTATCATGGCTCACTAGTCTTGACCCCCCAGGCTCAAGTGATCCTCCAACCTCAGCCTCCTTGGTAGCTGGGACTACAGGCAAGCACTGGATGTCCAGCTAATGCCTGATCTTTGGCATCAGATGCCTGGATTCATTCCTGGCCCTGACTTCTTATGTGTGACCCAAGTTACTTACTCTCTGTGTCTCAGTTTTCTCACTTCTAAATAGAACTTCTAAGAGCTCCTATCTCAAAGGGTCTTGCAAGGGTAAAAAAAAAAAGTAATATTTGCAAAACTCCCAGACCTGTGCCTTGCACAGAGTAAATGTCGATAAAATATTAACTTTGATTAATAACATTAAACCTACTAAAAACACATAAGATTATATATGTGTGTGTGTGTGTGTGTGTGTGTGCCCACCCAGAATAAATACTCCAAATATATTTTCTTGAAATATAGAATAACATTCTCTTCATTGATAGTTTTTTGTTTTTAAATTTTGTTATTGTTGTTTTGAAATGAGATCTTGTAGTATTGCCCGGGGTGATTTCAAACTCCTATGCTCAATTGATCCCCCTACCTCAGCCTCCCAAGTAGCTGCGACAATAGGTGTGTGCTATCATAGTTGACCTTAGTTTTTTAAGACTGGATATTTTAATGTATTTTAAACAATCATTAGGCTTTGCTACTTATGTCATCCCTGGCTTGAAATTGCTTCATTGTGTCTCTATAATTTTCAAAATCGAGAACAAAGGACAGGAGGTACTATATGATTGGGACACCAGTCATCTCACTTTGTTTTATATTTTACATTGTATTAATGTTTCTTTCTCAAATAATACAAAGAATCATATATTCTGAAATTTCTAATGTTAAAATGTAAAATTTACAAACAAAGCAAGACTCCCCAACGCAAACCACTCTCAAACTTAGTCCTCTCTCCAGAGGTACTACGGTCCTCAGTTTTGGGTGTTTCCATCATGTTGACATTAATATATAAAATTTAGGTCCACAAAGCACCAACAGTGTAGGGGGTGCTATCTCAGGTGCTTTACATGTAAAAATATTATTTAGTATTCACAATAACCCCCTGAGATAAGTAGGTAAATACTTTTATTATCTCTGTTGCATAAAAGAAGAAACTGACATTCAGAGAGGTTAAGTAACTTTCCCAAGGTCACACAGCTAGTGAAGGGTTGAGCTTAGACTCAAATCAGTCTGGTCTGTTCCAACTTTATCCTTCTAACTACTACACTCTATTGCCTCCCGTAACCTAACACAACTTGCCTTTTTCATTCAGCAACACATGAAAAACTTTCCATATCAGCACACAGCTCTGTTTCCCTTAAAAACAAACACTATCACCAGACAACAAAAATCTTCTACTTTGTATTCAGTTGGACAATTTCTATATCAATTCTGTAGCTGCTGGTCAGATTGCTTCAGTTTGTTGTAAATATTCTTTTATTTGCATGCTTTTCTCATATAATGTGAAGAGAGGGAAGACAGCTATATTTGTTTGGTCCTAGAGTGTGTGCGTTTAAATTGTAATCAATGCTGCCAAACTATTCCCCCTTATAAATATTTCAAGTCTTATTAATTGTAATCACTGCTGCCAAACTATTCCCCCTTGTAAACATTTCCACTCTTATAAGCACTTCTGTTTGAAAAATTATATTGGCTGTTTGTACATATTTATTCTTCCAGATGAATTTTAGAATTCTAAAATTAAATTTTTAAGTTCTATAAACAATTCTGTTGAGATGTCACTATTTTTAAAGCCTCAACTTTTGTTGTTCTCAAACGTGGATCTGAGGCTTTGGGATAAAAGCTGGTCGCCATCCTCTGAGTGTTTTGTGTGCTTTTACGTTCCTGGGCATTTGCACAGGCTATGCCCTTAGCCGCAAATACATTTCCCCCCTACTGTGTTTTTCTGGTTCTAGAAAACTCAGTTCAAGAGTCCCCTCCTCAAAGTTGGTGAAGTTGTCTTGACTCCCTTACCCCAAAACTCCTCCCAGTCAGCAGCCCCTCCCTGCACCCTCTTAGCTTCCGGAGAACTCCTCTCCTGGCTGCTTCACTTCATTGCCACACCCACCAGCCCTAGACCTCCTGAGGAATGGGGACTGCAGCTCTAAGAAGAGCACCTGGCTCACAAATTCATTGTCACGACAAATACTGATTGGTTAAATGCTGAATTCTCAGATTGTGCTAAGCTCTGCGCTATGGCAGCAAACAAGAGTGCACCTTCTCCTGTGGGATTGTCTAGTGGGAGAGTTGATAATAAAAAGACAAGTACTTAATATGTTTTATGTTAAATAGATGAGTAATGTGGAGAAATATGAGCCAAGGTTGAAAGAGAGAGTGGCTAAAATTAGGGGGTAAGAGAGTGCTACTTTAGGTAGGGTGATCAGGGGAAATCTCTCACAAAAACATGACATGAGACCAGAGGAGTAGTAAGTCATGCAGATATAATGCAGAATACTGTTCCAGGCTGAAAGGACCGTGTGTGCAAATATGCTGAGGGACAATTTTTGGGTGGAATGTGAAATGCAGATTTTGAGAGGTGACCTGGGGTAGTTTCATGTATGGCACCGTGGGCCATGGTGAGGATGATGGACTTTACAGAGTTGGATGGGAAGCCACTGGAGAGTTAGAGTTAAAATCAGGTTTTAAAACAATCATTCTGATTAGGAAGTTAGTAGTGGTCCTTAAAGAAAATCATAACAGAAAGAAATGAAATTTTAAAATCTATTATTTTCTTATTTTTCAGGAAACTACACTCTGAGAGTTGATTGTACACCACTAATGTACAGCTTGGTATACAACCTAACAAAAGAGGTAAAAATAATTACATATAATTTATGAAAATTCAAGCTCTACCAATGGTGTTTTCTTGAGGATTATTATGTTAAACACTGATGTTGTTTTATAACTTCTTGTCTTCTTTTCATATAACAAATATGACATCACGTCACCATAGACCATCACATCTAGTAAACTGTTGATACAGATTTCCTCATTTCTCACCACACCACTGTCAGGTGGCCCATGAGTAGCAGTATGTCTACCATCTCCGTTCTTAAAACAGTGAAACCTAGCTCAAAGAACATTGGCCACCAAAGTCACACACAACTTGTACAGTAGCTGAACCAAGACTTGATCCTATGGCTCAACTCCTTAATTTAAAAACTTGTCTATACTCTTCAATATAGCAATACCAATTAATTCAGGACAGGAATCGTTAAATGTTCTAATCGATTGAGAAAGAATATTCATAAAAATACCAGGTGCTGGCTCCCAGGGAGAGAGGCTAGGTGAGACCATAATTATATTTTTTCAGATAAGGATTATAAATAAAATTTAAATGTCATTAAGCTTTGGTTTCAAAAGAATGGAATGGAGGAGTGACCAAGATGACTGACTAGAAGCAGTTATGGTGTGTGGCTCTCACAGAGAGAAATGGGAGGGGCAAGTAAATACAGCACCTTCAACTCAAACATCCAGGTGCTCGCATTGAGACTAATCAAGGAAACAACCCGACCCAAGGAAAATGGAGAAAAGCAAGACAGGATGACCATCCACTTGGGAAGGACATGGAGTCAAGGAAACCTCCCCTGCCCAGGGAAATGATGAGTGAATGTGAAAACCCAGGAAACCATGCTTTTTCCGTGGATCTTTGCAACTCGTGAACCCACTCTACCAGGGCCTTCAGTCTGACACACAGAGCTGCATGGAGTCTTGGCAGAACAGCCACTCAGGCGTGTAACAGAGACCCAGGAGCTTTGGATACTGCAGCTTTCCAGGCTTCATGCAAAAGTAGCTGCAACTCCAGCAAAGCAGGAGGTTAGACAGGCATACATACCTGTGAAAAAAGAGGCTGAATTCAGGGGCCTGAGAAGGAACGGTCTGCAGGCCCCAGTTCCACAGCACCTTACAGGATAAGGCCCACTGTTTGGATTTTCAGCTAGTCACTAGTAACAGAGCTGCGCCTACCTGGGACAGAGCTCTGGGTGGTGGTGGGGGTGGGGGGCGGGGTGGTGGGTGGAGGGGTGGGCTGCCATCTTTACTGTTTGAGTGACTTAGCTATTCCAGTCTTTAGCCTTTGGAGAGTTTAGGCAACTGAGGATGGAAGCAGTACCCCAGCACAGCACAGTGGCCCCACAAAAATGTGGCCAGACTGCTTTATAAAGCAGGTCCCCAACTGCATTCCTCATCACTGGGTGAAGCCTCCCAACTGGGGTTTCTGGCTACCCCCACTGGTGTTCTCTGGCTGACAGAGGTTTTAGGACACCCTGGGATGGAGCTTCCAGTAGGAGAGGCAAACCACCATCTTTGCTATTTGGGTGACTTAGATATCCCAGGTTTCAGACTTCAGAGTGTCCAAGGCAACCAAGAGCTGAAGTGGACCCCCACCATAGCACAGATGCTCTACAAAAACATGGCCAGACTACTTTTTAAACTAAGTCCCTGATCCTTTTTTTTCTGTCTGAGTGAGACTTCCCAATAGGGTCTCCAGCCACCTCCTACAGGTCTGTTCAGGCTGGCAACATGTCTATTAACTGCCTGGGATAGAGCTCCCAGAGTAAGGAGCAGGCTTCCATCTTTGCTGTTTCACAGCCTTCACTGATGATTCCTCCAGGTACTGTAATATCTGAGGCAACTAGGGATTGGAGTGGACCCCAGCATAACACAGCAGCCCTGCAGAAAATTGGCCAGACTGTTTAAAACAAAAAAAAAGCCCTATCCAAAGGTCACCAACCTCAAAGACTGAAGACAGATAAGCCCACAAAGATGAGAAAAGATCAGTACAAGAACACCAAAAACTCAAAATGCCAGAGTGCCTTTATTCCTCCAAATGACCGGATCACTTCTACAGCAAGGGTTCAGAACTGGGCTGAGGTTGAGATACCTAAAATGACAGAAGTAGAATTCAAAATATGGATAGGGACAGTTGCTTCCGCTCCTAGTTGCCTGAACTCTCCAAAGCCTAAAGAGTGGAATGGCTAAAGGAGTGTGTTGTAACCTAATTCTAGGAAGATAAAAATCATGATAAAATATTGCAGGAACTGACAGTCCAAATAGCCAGTATAGAGAAGAATGTAGCCAACCTAAGAGAGCTGAAAAGACTGCAGGAACTTCACAGTGCAATCACAAGTATTAATAGCAACATAGACCCAGTGAAGGAAAGAATCTTGAGGGCTTGAAGACTGTCTTTCTGCAATAATACAGGCAGACAAGAATAGAGAAAAAGGAATGAACAAAACCCCTGAGAAACACGTGATCATGTAAAGAGACTGAATCTATGACTGATGGGTATACTTGAAAGAGATGGGTAGAGTGGAACCAACATGGGAAACTTATTTCAGGATATAATCCACGAGAACTTTCCCAACACAGCTAGATAGGCCAACATTCAGATTCAGGAAATTTAGAGAACCCCAGTAAGATACTCCATGAGATTGTCCCCAAGACACAAAATCATCACATTCTCCAAGGACAAAATAAAAGAAAAAATGTTAAAGGCAGCTAGAGGGAAAGGCCAGTTCACCTACAAAGGGAAGCCCATCAGACTAATAGTGGACTTCTCAGCTGAAACCCTACAAGCCAGAAGAGATTGGGGCCAATGTTTTTCCTACATTCTTAGAAAAAAAATAATCCAATCCAGAATTTCATATTTGACCAAACCAAACTAAGCTTTATAAGCAAAGGAGAAATAAGATCCTTTTAAGACAAGCAAATACTGAGGGAATTTGTTACCACCAGTCCTGTCTTAGAAGAGCCCTTGACAGAAGCACTAAATATGGAAAGGAAAGACTGTTACCAGCCACTACAAAAAACACACTGAAGTACACAGACCAGTGACACTATAAAGCAATCACGTAAGTCTGAAAAATAACTAGATAACATCATGATGACAGGATCAAATCCACACGTATCAATACTAATCTTAAATGTAAATGGGCTAAATGCACCAATTAAAGGACATAGAGTGACAAGCTGAATAAACAACTAGGACCTAATGGTACCCCGTCTTCAAGAGACCCATCTCACATGCAATGACACATAGTTCAAAATAAATAGATGAAGGAAAATATACCAAGCAAAATAAACAGTTGAAGGAAAATCTACCAAGCAAATTGAAAACGGAAAAATGGAGGGATTGCAATCTTAGTTTCTGACAAAACAGACTTTAAACCAACAAATCTCAAAAAAGACAAAGAAGGGCATGACATAACGGTAACGAATTCAATTCAACAAGAAGAGCTAACTGTCCTAGATATATATGCACACAACACAGGAGCAACCAGATTAATAAAGCAAGTTCTTAGAGACCTTCAAAGAGACTTAGATTCTCACACAATAATATTGGTAGACTTTAACAGCCTATTGAAAATATTAATTAATTTTGATGACATAAAATTAACAAAGATATTTAGGACCTGAACTGAGCACTTAATCAAATGGACCTGATAGATATCTATAGAACTCTCCACCCAAAAACAACAGAATATACATTCATCTCATCAACCCATGGCACTTACTCTAAAATTGATCACATAATTGGAAGTAAAACACTCATCAGCAAAAGCAAAATAACTGAAATAAAAAACGTATCTTGTACCACCATGCAATCAAATTCAAAATCAAGAGTAAAAATTCACTCAAAACTATACAATTCTATGGAAATTTAATAATCTGCTCCTGAATGACTTGTGGGCATATAATGAGATAAAAATAGAAATCAAGAAGTTCTTTGAAACTAATGAGAACAAAGATATGACATACTAGAATCTCTGGGACCACAGCTAAGGCAGAATTAAAAGGGAAGTTTATAGCACTAAATGCCCACATTAAAAGTTAGAAAGATCTCAAGTTAACCTAATATCAAAACTAAATGTTCTAGAGAACAAAAGCAAACAAACCCCAAAGCTAAGCAGAAGACAAGAAATAACCAAGACCACAGCTGAACTGAACGTGATGGAGACATGGAAAACCCTTCAAAAATTAACAAATCCAGGAGGTGACTTTTTGAAAAAATTAATAAAATAGACTGCTAGCCAGACTAATAAAGAAGAAAAGAGATAAGATTCAAATAAACAGAATCAGAAATGATAATGGGAACATTACCATTGACCCCACAGAAGTACAAACATTAGAGAATATTATAAACACCTCTATGCATATAAAGTAAAAATAGTCTAGAAGAAATGGATAAATTCCTGGACACATACATCCTCACAACGCTGAACCAGAAAGAAATTGAATCCCTGAACAGACAAATCATGAGTTCTTAAACTGAGGCCTACTAACCAAAAAAAGTCAAGGACCAAATGGATTCACAGCTGCATTCTACCAGAGGTGCAAAGAAGGGCTGGTACTATTTGTACTGAAACTATTTCAAAATAATTAGGAGGGGGGACTCCTCTTTCACTAATTATGTGAGGCCAGTATCATCCTGATACCAAAACCTGGCAGAGATACAACACCACAAAAAGATTCAGGCCAATATCCTTGATGAACACTGATGCAAAAAACCTCAAAAAATACTAGCAAACTGAATCCAGCAGCACATTAAAAAGCTTATACACCACAATCGAGTAGACTTCATCTCAGGGATGCAAGTTTGGTTCAACATATGCAGATCAGTAAATGTGATTCATCACATAGGCAGAACTAGAAACAAAAACCACATAATTATCTCAATAAATGCAGAAAAAAGCTTTCAATAAAATTGAACATCTCTTCATGTTAAAAACTATCACTAAACTCGGTAATGAAGGAATATACCTCAAAATAATAAGAGCCATATATGATAAACCCACAGTTAACATCATACTGAATGGGCCAAAGCTGGAAGCAGTCCCTTTCAAAACCAGCACAAAATAAGGGTGCTCTCTCTTATCACTCCTATTCAATGTAGTATTGGAAGTGCTGGCCAGGGTAATCAGGCAAAAATAAAAAAAAGAAATAAAGCTCATTCAAATAAAAAAAGAGGAGGTCAAACTATTCCTGTTTGCAGATGGCATGATTTTATATCCAAGAAATACCATTGTCAAAGCCCAAAATCTTCTTAAACTGATAAGCAACTTCAGCGTTTGAGGATACAAAATTGTTGTGCCAAAATTGCTAGCATTTCTATACACAAACAATAGACAAGCCAAGAGACAAGTCACAAATTAACACACATTCACAATTACCACAAAAAGAATAAAATACCTAGGAATACAGCTCACTCAGGAGGTGAAAGATGCTACAAGGAGAACTACAAACCACTGCTCTAAGAAATCAGAGATGACACAAACAAATGGAAAATCATTCCCTGTTCATGGATAGGAAGAATCAATATCATTAAAATGGCCATATTGACCAAAGTAATTTACAGATTCAGTGCTATTCCTATTAAACTATCGTTGACATTCTTCACAGAATTAGAAAAATCTGTTTTAAAATTCATATGGATCCATAAAAGAGCCTGTATACCCAGACAATTCTAAGAAAAAAGAACAAACCTGGGGGCATCAAACTATACTATGAGTCTACAGTAACCAAAACAGCATGGTACTGCTACAAAAACAGACACATAGACCAGTGGAGAAGAATAGAGAACCAAGAAATAAGACCACACACCTACAACTATTTGATTTTTGACAAACCTGACAAAAAACAATGGGGAAAGAATGCCCTATTCAATAAATGGTGCTGAGATAATTGGCTAGCCGTATACAGAAGGTTGGAATTGGACCACTTTTTTACATTGTATACAAAAATTAACTCAACATGGGTGAAAGACTTCAATGAAAAACTCAAATCTATAAAAACCCTAGAAGAAAACATAGGTAATATCATTCAGGATATAGGCATGAGCAAAGATTTCATGATGAAGATGCCAAAAACAATTGCAACAAAAGCAAAAAATTGACAACTGGTATAAAATTAAACAAAAGAGTTTCTGAGCAGCAAATGAACTAGCAAACAAAAAACAAAACACCACCACCGCAAAAAACAGTCAGCAGAGTAAACAGACAACCTATAGAATGGGAAATGTTTTTACAAACTATGCATCTGACAAAGTTCTAATATCCAGCATCTATAATTAACTTAAACAAATTTACAATATAAAAAAATTTATAAATATAAATTTATACAATATAAAAACAAATTTACAATATAAAACAAATAATCTTACTAAAAAGTGGACAAAGGACATGAACACTTTTCAAAAGGAGACATACATGTGGCCAAGAAACATGAAAAAACCTCAACATCTCTGATCATTAGAGAAATGCATATCAAAACTACAATAAGATTTCATCTAAAACTAGTCAGAATCACTATTATTAAAAAGGCAAAAAAAATAACATTCTGGAGAGGTTGTGGAGAAAAAGGAATGTTTATACACTATTGGTGAGAGTGTAAATTACTTCACCCATTGTAGAAGACAGTGTCATGATTCCTCAAAGACTTAAAGACAGAAACACCATTTCACCTAGCAATCTTATTACTAGGTAAAAACCTGAAGGAGTATAAATCATTCTGTTATAAAGATGAATGCATGTGTATGTTCATTGTAACACTATTCATAACAGCACAGACATGGAATCAACCTCAACACCCATCAATGATAGATTGGATAAAGAAAATATGGTACATATTCACCATGGAATACTATGCAGCCATATAAACAAATGAGATCATGTCCTTTGCAGGGACATGGATGGAGCTGGAGGCTGTTATTCTTAGCAAACTAATGAAGGAACAGAAAAACAAATACTGCATCTTCTTACTTATGCATGGGAGCTTAATGATGAGAGCACATCGACACAGAGGGAATTAACACACACTGGGGCCTTTAGAAAGATGGAGGTTGGGAGGAGAAAGCAGATTATAAAAAATAATTAATGGGTGCTAGGCTTAATACCTAGGTGACAAAATAATCTGTACAGCAAACCCCTATGATGCAAGTTTACCTATATTACAAACCTGCACTTGTGCTCCTGAACTTAAAAGTTAAAAAGAAGAATGAAATTTAATTATATATGATAACATATCCTAATATAAAATATTAATTTGAAAATATCTACTCATCTAGTTCACTAAGAACTCTATCATTTGCCTTACATTATAAATCAGTTACCATGGAACATATAAAAATTTAAATATCTGAAACTTAGTATTTAAGGTGATTGCTGGCATTTGTGTAATTTGAGATAAATGCTAGAAAGCTTGGAAGTTATTTTTGTTTACGACCTGGATTGGTGACACCCAGTGACAATTGCAAAACATTATCCTCCAAGTCAGGTTTAAAAATATGTGATGCTTAAGAATTGTTGGTTCTGTTTTGCTTTGATTTGGGAGAGTGATTTGTACTATTTTACATATTTCTGAATAACCTAACGTTTAGTAATATTGTTTTACACTGTTTCAAATGTACACTTCTTAGAATAAATTAAGTTGTACTGTCTCTTATTTCAAAGCGTTGTGTAAATGTAAACTTGAGTGAAATTATTTTATTGTTTTATTTATCCAGTTTCATGAATTAAGATGTTGATGTCACTTGCTTACTCACTCCCTATGCTTATATAAATACAGTTTGTGTTCCCATAGAACTCTGCACATATTTCCATTAAATTACCTAGCGCATTGAATTTTACATTTTTACTTATAGTTCCCACTAGTAGAGAGCATGCTGTATGTCTTACTAATCTCTATATCCCTGTCATCTACAAAATATCTTAAATTCTACAGGTTTTCTATAAGCTTTTTGAAATATATTCATTGAAAAATAATACATATGACTTTAGTTAAATATAAAATAAAAATATTTTAAAGCATATATTGTTCAGTTACCTGTAAATAACTATGGGACATTAATTAGTTTAGCTTGCTAAATATTTTTGGCACAACTTCTAATGCTCTGTCTGAAATTCATCAACAGGTCATGTTTTGCTCCCTTAGGTTTCCCTTCTGCGAAACCAGAACATGTATTTAAATCCCCGTGTTTAACACAATTACAATAAAAAATTAACTAAATAAAATTTCAATCACATTACAGTTTATTATATATTATTGAATGACTTTGGCAACTCTACTGGCAAGAAACAATATTAAAATGAATACTTTCCCTTAACCAGCTTGCTTCTTTTTATTTTCTTTGTTGTGAGAAGAGAAATAGTTTTGAGTGTAGTCTCTTTTAAATCAGAAAAATAGACAGAAAGATCATATGCTATGCCATTCATCTGAAGACAATGGCTTGGTGTGAATTTGGTGTAGCCTGTTATGCTATGCACTTCCTAAATTTATTTTTATAATATAGCTGAACCTATATATAATAACATGAGTATTTTCCCATTTGTCAGAAATGTATTATAATTCTTAATGACTGCTAATGTGTGGATAGCATCCTTGTTTTTGCTGAATTGTGGCTTAGTTATTCACTTCTGATTAATGCACATTTAGTTTTTAATATATCTGAGTTATAAGCATTCTCTTTTTTTTCCTTTTGATTTCTGTAGCTGAAAAGCCCTGATGAAGGCTTTGAAGGCAAATCTCTTTATGAAAGCTGGACTAAAAAAAGTCCTTCCCCCGAGCTCAGTGGCATGCCCAGGTGAAAAAACAAATGAAAGTTTCCATTGAATTCAGTGTGGGATTGTTTTGAAAATAAAAGCGTATTTTCTTTCAATCATTAAGTAAAAAATTAACTTTCAAAATGGTCTAAAATCTGATACAGGAAAAGCATTCCTTTGATTCACAAATAAAATATTATTGTGTGTTTTGAAGTTAAATCTGTAGGACATCAAAACATGATTTCTCTTTAGAATATGTAATATATACATATGGTACATTTCAACAGATTATATAGATTGGTCATTTCTCATATGAAATGCATGGGATGAGAAGTGTTTGGATTTTGGATTTTTTTTTCAGATTTTGGAATATTTGCATTATACTTACTGGTTGAACATCCTTAATGTGAAAATCCATAATCTGAAATGCTTCAGTTAGCATTTCAGCATCATGTAGGTGCTCAAAACCTTTTGGATTTTACAGGATTCTGGTTTTTTTTCTTTTTAGTTTTCTCATCTTTATTTTTTGTGAGTACACAGTAGGTGTATATATTTTTGGGGTGCATGAGATGTTTTGATATAGAGTTTGGATCTTTGGATTAGGGATGCTCAACCTATATATGGAGATAATGGTAAAAAGTAATTCTCATTTTTTTGTCATCTCATCACCCTGTAATTATTCTTTTTCTGAATATCATATAGTTAACAAATATTTTACTTACTGTAATAAAAAAGAAGCATCACTTTAATTGCGTCCTCACAAACAACACAAGTATAAATATCTCAGTAGTCTGAGATTACCAATGTCAGCAGCACAAATTATTTATATTAACAGCAGAATTTATGTCCAAATTGTCTGCAAAATGTTTGTTTCTTGTCACTCTATTATGTACAACAAATAAAAGATGATAAATGGAATGAAATAATCTTAAAGAGTTTTCCAACTTTAGAAACCTTTAACAAAATGTAACATAGTCCTACACAAAATAGTCTTATAGAGTTAGATATTTTGTGATCAAAACTAATATTCTTTTCATATTTTTGCTGCATGTCTGAAGCTGTATGTTTAAAATTATATTTATAATAGCAAGAATGGAGTTTAGTTTAATGGGCATGTAATCTGTACTTGATTAACAAATTACTCTAAAGCAATTCTGTTATTTTATCCCTGAAAGAATTAGCAAATTGGGATCTGGAAATGATTTTGAGGTGTTCTTCCAAAGACTTGGAATTGCTTCAGGCAGAGCACGATATACTAAAAATTGGGTAAGTGTATCTCAAATTATTCAAGATTATTTATGAATATATTTTGACTAAATGAATAATTCTGACTCCAAAAAGTGACTCCAGCATTAGAGGAATAGAGAAATTTGAAAGCTCAGGCAATGTCTCAATGGTTGACAGTGTCACTACTACATAGGATAACTACTGTATCTGGTATTCCTACCCTAAATTCAAGTGTCAGTTGGTATCAATACTCATGTCTGCAAATGTGAACGTCCATGTACTCCCTTAAACATATTTCCTGTTTCATTTAGTGACACTGCACTCAGTCATTTAAGTTGGAAATGTAGGAATTGTCTTTGACTTCACTCTCCTCCTTATCATTCAAAATTAATCAGTATCTCCCCATTAGCATTCAAAATTAATCAGTATATTTGGATTTCCATCTCTTACTCTATCTCCCATTATTAAACAAACAACAAGTCATTAAACAAATGAAAAATGGTATATATATTAGTCTGTTCTCACGCTGCTAATAAAGACATATCCGAGACTGGGTAATTTATAGGTGTTTAGTTGACTCACAGTTCCACATTGTGAAGCCTAGGAAGCCCTTGCAATTCTGGCTGAAAGCAAATGAGGAGCACTTACATCTGACATGGCAGGCATCAAGAGAGCATGTGCAGGGAAACTTCCCTTTATAAAATCACCAGATCTCATGAGACTTATTCACTATCACAAGAGCAGTGTAGGAAAACACACTGCCCATGATTCATTTACCTCCCACCCAGTCTCTCCCATGACATGTGGGGATTATCATAATTCAAGGTGAGATTTGGGTGAGGACACAGAGCCAAACCATATCAGTATAATATACTGTGAATGTGTAAAATTCATGATTCTTTTTCTTTTGTTGTTGGTGATTTATGGTTTTCATTTTCTTCAAAGTAACATTACCCATGTTTATAAAATGTCAAGTAGTTTTATAAGAACACTGGTTTATAATTAAAAACAATGGTCTCTTACCTTCATTTCATATTCATGCCACCTTTGATTTCTGTTCATCAGATGAAAGCTTTGTCAACTTTTATGATGCGTATGTCCATATTTGTAAGTAATATTTTTATCCTAATACTTCTTCATTTTTAAATTTTATGTTATAAAGAAAAAACTTATAAAAATGATAAGGAAGAATTCATTCAAAACTATTCCAATAAGAATATTGCAATAATAAGAGATGGAGCTCAACTCCCAATTCAGAAAAGACATTTGATAATTTACAATTGACATTAAGTTTTTGTAAGCCTTTTCTCATGGCTATTCTTCCCAGACGGAAAATCTTCAATCTCCTGTCTGAGAGGTAGAAAGTCGGGCAGAGTTATATAGGAGGTGACAGTAAGGATAAATATTAATGTTGTCTACACTTTACTTATGAAAAAACTACAACAAAGAAAAGTCAAATGACCACCTAAAGTTTTTGATAATAAGTCCTGAAGCCCATCAAACCCTGGCAGGGTAATTCTAGAATCCCAGTCTCTTCAACACATCATTACATACAATGTCCTTTTATATTAGTAATAAAAAAAAATCTTAAAATGGTCTAAAATGATAAACTAGAAATTCACAGTTGAAAAGTCCTTCCTTCTACATATAATCTTGTTTCTTCTGACACCTGTCTGGGCCTCTCTTCTCTCTCCTTAGTGAAATTTCGGATCCACTACTGCACCCCTCACCACTCACACTCTCCAGTCTTCAGCTCGCTGCTTGTCAGACAGTCATTTATCCATGGAATGTCAGTGACTACACAATGTAGTGTCTTCTCCTATATAATATTGCGTAATACTTATTTACTTGCCTTTAACAATTCTGTCTTCTTATTTTTACCCAAATGCAACATTGCCTTGTCTTTTTTGTTCAGATTCCTAAAACATTTTCACATCTTCTGCATTCTTAGAGGCAAGCCTATTTGGTCCCTTTGAAATGATTTTTAAATGACATTTCTTATATCATATACACATAATTTAATTGGCACAAGCCTGGAGTGTGTTTACGTATCATAATATGAGCCCTTTAGGAAGTGGCTTATTGAGATGTTTAAGTACTTTCCTTGATCCATCACTGACCAGTCTTACTAACGTGAATAGTAAATATGGTGCTCATCATTCTATTATAAGCACTTTGGAGGCCAAGGTGGGTGGATCACCTGAGGTCGGGAGTTCAAGACCAGCCTGACCAACATGGTGAAACCCCATCTTTAAAAAAAAAATAAAAAATAAAAAATAAAAAAATATATAAGCTATCTTACAAGAAATATGTTTTGTTATTTTTTTTCTGTAGGAAACAAACAAATTCAGCAGCTATCCACTGTATCACAGTGTCTATGAAACATATGAGCTGGTGGAAAAGTTTTATGATCCGATGTTTAAATATCACCTCACTGTGGCCCAGGTTCGAGGAGGGATGGTGTTTGAACTGGCCAATTCCATAGTGCTCCCTTTTGATTGTCAAGATTATGCTGTAGTTTTAAGAAAATATGCTGACAAAATCTACAATATTTGTATGAAATATCCACAGGAAATGAAGACACACAGTGTGTCATTTGGTATGTTACCGTTCCTTTTTCAAATTCCTCATCTGTATGGTTCTATTAATCTCCAAAATATAATGGCCTATCTTAGGTCATTTATTATTGATTGCTGTTTCAAGTGATCCAGTATTCTGTTTATGTCTGTAAATGTATTTTCCATTTTATGAATGCTCACATCTTACAATATAAAAATATAAATACCTTGTAAAACACAAAAGATGGCTTCTATATTGTTCCTTTTCTGGAACTATAGAACAATGCCATTAGAAATTATGTTCTTTAAGCATTTGATGATCTCAATTTCTATTTCAGATTCACTTTTTTCTGCAGTAAAGAATTTTACAGAAATTGCTTCCAAGTTCAGTGGGAGACTCCAAGACTTTGACAAAAGCAAGTATGTTCTACACACACACACACACATACACACAACATTACATTGTGTAATAACATGTGTGTGTGTGTGTGTGTGTGTGTATGTAATTGTATATAATTAAAAGGAAACTAACATCACTGTTGCTGAATTGACTGAGATTTTGTTGCTGTTTTTTGGCTTAATTTTAAGTTCAGAGATTTGTTATAGGTATACATGTGCCATTTCCTGCTGTGTTCTGTCTTTCCACTCCAGCACATTCTATGTAGTGCTGCCCTATCTGAGAAGATCTATTTTCGACATTCTGAGTGGGAATTGTGCTGCTTAGAAATGTCAGTTTCTCCCTCCTGTCAATTGATTGGTTATAGTATACTCTGCTTAACATTGAGGGTCCTCCACTGTGTGACCCCAGCTTTTTTCATTTTTATCTCTTGTTGTTTCAGTATCTGTATATCATAACTCAGCCAGACTATTAAATTTTCAAAGCATGATTTCTTTCTACCTCTTTTTTTGTCATTATCTCCATATAGAGCTGCTTATTTCCACTTACATCTGGCAAAAGTCTATTTATCCAGAATAGAAAATTTGTAAAGCTATTAATTTTGGAAATGTTAAACATTTAGGATTAATTCTGTGTAAGCTTACACAAGTACAACAAAATTTGAAAAAAAATTAAGATGGAAGGAAGAATACTTGGTGAGAATACTAAGGTAATTTTTTTTAAGTAGAATTTTGAGGGTACACATCTGTGTATTTAATATAGCATGATATAAATATCAAATCCCTAGGAGCTGATGTTAGGATACATAGAAAGATCAGGGTAGATGATCTAGAAATAGGGTCATTGATACATAAGGAAGTATTAGTAATAAAGCATAGAGCAAAAATCAATGAGGAAAGATTACTCAACCATAATATTGTATAAGCTATGTTAGTACCTGCTATAAAAGTAAATTCAGAATTGCACTTCACATTGTATGCTAACATAAACAACATGTGTAAAGAATTATTTAGTAAAAAAAATTTCTTGAAACACAGATGCCAAGTTTAGAAGCAATGGGGAAATAATGTAATCAGATTTGAGACCATTAAAATGGTCAGAATATGAAAATATTCAAATGAAAAATGAAAGTTGAAAACGTATATTCCAGCAAAAGTGAAAAGAGAGTAATATATGCATTATAAAAATATTTTCTGAAGTAAACAGTCCAAAAGAACAAATTGAAAATATTGGTAAGAAACAAGACAAATAATTTTTTAAATGTTGTCAAAGATACACCTGTAAAGAAACGTAGCAAAATATTGCAGTTCACTAATGCCTAATTCAGAAATACTAATGAAGGTAATGTGATCTTATTTTTATAACACATTAATAGCAATTTAAACCTTGGTTGTGCCCATTGCTGTAGCTGGTACACTGAAGCATATGCTCTCCATGCTTTTCTGATATCATTATAAATTATTTTAGCCTTTTTGAAAAAGATAGATACATATTGCTAAAATGTTCAAGAGATGTCACAAAGTTCTGTGCTTTGACATAGTATTTTCATTTCTTGAATTATTTCTTAGGAAAAATTCTCAATTTTAGAAAAGAAAGACTGCTTGGAGAAAGATTTGAAGTATAAAATTATAATGGCAAGTAATTCAAAATAATGCCTAAGAGAAGAGAAATTACTAAAAATTTGATATTCACCAATTTGAAAGTTTTATAATCATTAAAATAGATTATCAGAAATACAATATAAGAAGATACTTAGAATAAAATATGAAGTAAGCGAAAAGGTTATAAAATTATAAATACAATGTTGTTAATTTTTATTTAACAAATAGAAAAATCTTAAAGAGAATTTACAAAATATTATAATAATTGTGTTATCCTCTGGGGAATATTAGAATAATTGTTTTCTTATTCTTTAAAATTCTTTTTACAATTTTTATATGTGAGTAAAATGTCAACAATAAGAAATAAATTTTCAGGATATTCCAAACACCATGTATTCTATAAAGCTGGTTTTCTGTCTGCATTTAAAAGAAAAAAATGTTTTCTCCCTCTGAGAAAATGCCCCATGGTTTGAAATGTGGTTTGTTTAGAACACTTATTGTTTAGCACACTCAGCTTTGCCTTCCTTTAATATTTCTTTATTTGTTTTATTTTCTCTAGATGATAGTAAAGATACATCCTCTATATGGTATTTACAAATTCTGAAACCCCTGAGCAGTGAATTGCACACATTAATAGTAAATTCAGACTAAGTAAATTAAACTGAATATTGAATTTCTCAACCAAAACTCTGAAATCTAAGGAAGAGACATGTCTTCATCCTGTTTTTCTTGTATCATTTCTTGCCCCATTAAAGAATATAAGGTGTTAACACAGGATACAGAGAAAGTAAAGTGTGTGTATTTGTGTGTGTGCATTTACGGGTGTGTAGCCACATGAATTTTTGTATTTGTAGCAATGCTTTGTGAATTTGATTCAGAAACCCACAGCATCTTATTGAAATTATCTTTCATTCGATTGTTTCATCTGTTTCTGGGAGTTGCTAACAGGTATTTTGTTTCATTTACCTTTATACTATCACAGAATCTGAATTCCTGACGCTAAATACATACATGTTAAAAACAGCTCAAATCCAAATTATGGGGGTTTAAGTTATTCCTATTTTTTTTTTTATAACAGGGTGCAGTTGAAGGAACAATATAGACCTCCTATTTAACTCTAAAAACTTTCTAGTGTAAATTTAGTCAAGTCATTTAACTCCTGATCCTTTGTTATCTCATCTACAAAATGGAGCTATTACTCTGCTCAACTTGCAGAATTACTGTGGAGATTAAAAACCACATATTATATAAACATATATATAGTAATTGGCACATGGCAAATGGTAACTAAATGCTGTTAGTAAAAATTATAAAAGGCAAAAGATGAATTAATGAATAAGATGATTTATGCTTCCTTATTGTAATGACTGTTTCTCATTAGTTAATTAAATTGTGACAGAATTGGTGTATTAAATTCAGTAACTCATTATTGAACTATTCAAGGCTTGCTGATAAACTTTTAATTATATTGAATCATTCTTATTATGATAACAACCCCAACACTCCTTTTGAAATGTAAGTCTGTAAAAGCAGGGAGTGTTTGATACATAGGAGACATACAAATATTGTTGAAAGACTGAAGTAATCACCATCTCTTGTGTTCATAATAGGTTTAGCTTTAAAAATAAAAGGAATATTGTTACTTATCATTTGGTAAATATTTACAATTTGCCAGGCATCTTGCTGAACATTAGCAGGTCATCTTATTTTAATATTGATGTTACTTCAGTGAGTAGATTACTAGGATACCTAAGGTGATGAAAATCTTGTTATATTTGTATATCTTGGTTTATCACTTAATTATTATGCCAATGTAAATAAAAATCATTATTATTTTTCCCATTGGCACATACAGCTGTTTCTGTGCTTTTATAAGCCTGAACAGTATAGTATTTTATGAGATTTAAAAAATATGGTAGCTATGTATGTTATTGTTAATTTGCATGTTACATAAATTTAAAATTTACAATTGACATTTGAACAACAGTGATTTGAACTACACAGGTCCACTTATACATGATTTTTTTTCAATTAATACAATGAGCCCTCTCTACCTGTAGATTTCACATCAGCATGCAAACGCAGATGGAAAATTCAGTATTATTCACTGTAATCCCAGGTACTCAGGAAGCTGAGGCAGGATTGCTTCAGCCCAGGAGTTTGAGGCTGTAGTGAGCTATGATCAAGCCACTACACTCCAGCCTGGGTGACAGAGCAAGACTCCATCTCTTAAGAAAACAGAGTAAAATACAATATGGGAAGGACTAAAACCCTCATATATGGAGGGCTATCTGTTAATTTTAAATATGGTAAACTTTTTATTTTGCCAAACCTTTATTTTCAAACTTACTTTTGCAACTATTAGTATTGTATACAGAAAATGATTTTGTTAAAAATATCAAAAAGAATGGACATAAATCTAGAAAAAAGGATTTTAAGTAAGTACATTCATTTATATGGAAAAAATCTCAATAATCATCGTTCTTTTAGCTTTGATACATTAGAACTTTTATCATAGAATGATGCTCATTTTGTGAGCTCGAATCTGAAAACCACAGATGTAGCTAATGAGAAACTAATGAAAAATATAAAGTAAGAGAATTATAGAAACTTAAAAAAAACAAAACTGTTACATTTCATTTGTACTACTAGCCATGTGCTTCATAAACATTTCCTAGTTTATATAATTGCCTATCTCATTGTCTTAATATGAAGACTAAGATGTCACAGGGGCATTAAGCACGTGATAAGAGTTATATTGGGGGCAGCTAACCCAAACAGGATCAGATGTGGCTTCAGATACCACAGACAATAGCTACATTTCCTCATTCAGGCAGAGCAAGTTAATTCAGAAAGTCTTATCAGACTCTGAGAAGGCTGTACTTAAGCCATTCTGAAAATCACTTGAAAAGATACCATTTTAAGTAATTTTTAGACTTAAATCTGGATCATTATACTGAGAGATTAATTTAAATTGTTTGGTAGTTTGTTCATTTTCACCCTGTTAATTCCACAGAGGAGGAGGATTGTCTTTTCATATACACGTGTCTTCCTTGCAGGACTTGAGTTTGCAGAAATTTTGGTGTAGGGGGTGATCCTGGAACCCATCCCCAGAGATAACTAAATTCAGTTTTGTTCTGAAATTTGTATTTTCTGGGGAGAAACATATTTTCATGAAGTTATAATTATATTCATTTTCTTTCTCAGCCCAATATTATTAAGAATGATGAATGATCAACTGATGTTTCTAGAACGAGCATTTATTGATCCATTAGGGTTACCAGACAGGCCTTTTTATAGGTAAGAAAAAATATGACTCCCTTCTATAATATCACATTATCTTATTATTTTTTTTATTTTTTTTGCACGGTGGAAAAATGTAGTTGATTTCTTGCAAGCAAATAGAAAGTTTTAAAATATAGGTAGTAAGTGATAGTTGTATTGTTTCTTCATAGGATGTAACATGATTTTTGTATATCTTTATTTTGAGTGTCTTTGTTTCTGATTATTAAAGAACATATATTTATTTAGAAAATATAGAAGATCCAGAAAGCCACAGGAGAAAATAAAAATCTCTCTAATTTTATCAGAAAAAATATAAATTTATGGTTATAGTCTTGTATGTATAATTTTAGCTCCTTTCCTATTTTAAATATATTTTTGCTTAGGTATACACAAAATCCAAACATCTCTCTATATATAATGTATATAATACATATATATTTTTCCCTAATGTTGATATTTAGAGGTTTCATTTCCTCCTAAATCCTTACAGTTGCATTTTTTCTACCAAACAGTGACTGTCTCCTGATATTCTAAATATTGCAGAATGAGATGGATCATTGGACAGCCAAAATTGGCCCTAACTTTCTTTCCAGGGATTATCAGAGGGTCAGGCTTGGGAGTAAGAGCATCTTCCAAACAGGTTGACTGGATTGCCAATGGCAGCATATTTTTGTCTATCACCCTTCACCCCGCTTTTTTTTTGTTTTTTCCCTAAGAGACAGGGTCCTACTCTGTCTCCCAGGCTGGAGTTCAGTTGTGCCATTGCAGCTCACTGCAGCCTCAGACTTTTGGACTCAAACAATCTCATGTCAGCCTCCCAAGAAGCTAGGACTGCAGTCACATGCCACCATGCCCAGCTAATATTTGTACTTTAATTTGTAGAGACAGGGTGTCCCTATGTTGTCCAGGCTCATCTAGAACTCTTAGCCTCAAGTAATCCCCCTGCCTCCGCCTCCCTAATGTATGGGATTACAGGCATGAGTCACTAATTCCGGTCTTATTTACCTCTTTACTTTGGAGTTTGTCCTTCTCTTCTAGGGCTATTACATGAATTGTCTTAGCCCATCCTATAAAACATTCTTGTGGTCATGTGGAACACTACGAAATTGTTTTTGATGATTCTTCAAACTATATGTTAAGTATTCTAACATGGTAGTGAGACTGTTTGAAAAAAGCCCCAAGAGAAGAAAGCACAATAGAGGGTTGGCTGATCATAAACAAGATTGTAATGATCACAATTGTGCTATAATTTAGGAGATAGTGTGGTATATTAAAAACTCAGCAGTTGTTATGTGCCTTGAGAGAAATAATTTAGTTACTTGATCTCTCAGACCTCAGTTTCCTCCTCTGTGAAATACTAATACCAGCTGTGTAGAATTTATTTCTAAGTATTAGAAAAAGTGTAAGTAAACACTTTAATTCCAAGCATGATTGCTGTGGTTACTATCATCATTACTTTTGTAGCACTGAACCACTTAAAGTTATCTGTTTGAAGTAAAAATATAATTACTATAGATTTTATAGACTAGTCTTCAGAGATGATTGAACTTGAAAGTTCAGTTGCCAAGTCGCTTGTTCAAATTTTTACAGGAATATGCAATCCAGGAATTGCAGAGTGCTCTTGTGTTTCTCTTGTATATCATTTGGTTACCTAATAAACATCAAATGATTTTATCAACAGGCATATCATCTATGCTCCAAGCAGCCACAACAAGTATGCAGGGGAGTCATTTCCAGGAATTTATGATGCTCTGTTTGATATTGAAAGCAAAGTGGACCCTTCCAAGGCCTGGGGAGAAGTGAAGAGACAGATTTCTGTTGCAGCCTTCACAGTGCAGGCAGCTGCAGAGACTCTGAGAGAAGTGGTCTAAGACGATTCTCTAGAGAGCCCACATTGAATTTGTGGGTATATCACTCAGAAAGAATCATGGTGGGTATATTGATAAATTTTAAAATTGGTATATTTGAAATAAAGTTGGATATTATATATAGTTATGTGAGTGTTTATACGTGTGTGCGTTTATATTGTTTCTTTTATCTTCTCTTTATGGATTAAAAATAAAAAATTGTATTTCATAATTATAGAAGGTTATTCTGAAGTAGAAAAATTTAACTCAGTATTAAATCTCAGAAGAATGGCCTAATATAGTAAAACTCTCATCTGTCATTATCAGGGAATCAAGTCTATTCTATTCATGTCGCTTTACACATAAGAAAACACCAGTATGTCATAGAGAACACTGGGAAATATACATAGGACTATTCCAAGCCAGAGGCCTCAGACCCTGCCTAGCCACTCAGCCACCCAGGATCACTATCTCAGCACACTCATTGAGAAATGGATCAAATTACACTTTTAGTAAATGTTATCACTCTATAGCATAAGAAATTATTTTTTTATTTATATAAAAGGCTATACTATAACATATACTTTTAGTGAAAAATAGTAATTAAATGAACGTTTGTGCACCTAATAGCCATGTGAAGACAATAACATTTCCAATATCTTTGGATGCCCCATGTACTAATGACAGTTATGCTTGTGCATTTTCTTGAATCTTATGTTTATCTTTCCTCTGTTATTACTTATAATTTTATCACACATGGCTGTATCCTTTACATGTTTTGGCATTACGTATTTTTGAACTTTTATGAAAACAATCATATCATGTGTATTTTTCAGGTACTTAATTTCTTCATTGGCTTTTAAGGGTTCATATATGTATCGCCTTGGCTGTGGTTTGCCATATTTCGCTGATATAGAGCATTCATTCACGTGAGAATAAGACTCAGGGTCTATCAAGATAGAGAAGACATACAATAATGTGAATAGAGAAAGTTAATATAAATAATTATTAATTGTAACAGCATTGGAGCAATGAAATATTGTCTAGTAAAAGGTAAAGAGAAGTCTCAAGAATATGTGATAAGTAGATTTAAGGAATTGCCACTGTCTCCATGGTGAAGTTGGAGTAGCCAATGAAGAGTCTCCTCACACTGTGGCCTCACTCAATGTTAAGAAGTCTCTGTGGTGTTGCACTTGAAGAACTTCCTTCAAATGGACACTTTTGAAATCCCCAGAAACTTGCCTTCTGGGCCCCTGTGTCAAGCTATTTATGAAGAAATGCCAGGCTACAGGGGCTCTACTACAAATTTGGCAAAGGGCAGGGTCAGGAGAAGCTCTTGGCTGCTGGGTTCGCCTGGCCACCACAAACTTCAGAAAGTGGGTGCCATAGCAGCAGCCTGAACTATATTATCTGGGCACTGGGGTAGCCTCATAAGCTGACTGCATCAGATGCTGGAGATGTTATTTGCATTGCCAGAGTTTGCCAAGTGTGCACACAGAAAGCAGATTGGAAAGCACCTTCTTGGAACATCTCTCCAATGCCTTCTACTCACAAAGTTTAACATTATAACATGTGACAAAGAATAACTATTTAATGGGCTCAGATCTATTTATGAAGACAACCAAGAGTGAGTTTGGAGTGAATAACTCAAAGTTGGATAACTGGTGCATAATAAAATGTATTTATTCATTTTCTGCTGGTGTATATTTGGAATGTTTTCTGAATTTTGCTTCTGTGAACATGTCTCCTAATACAAATATTCAAAAGATTCTCTTTCCTGATGATATCTACCTATAGGTGGAATGTCTGAGTTATAAAGTTTACATATTCAATTTTACAGTGTTGAGCTTTTTCTAAGTTATTTTATTTATTTATATTCCCACTGGCAAAGTAATCATGTTATTCACAATTATAAAAAGTATGGAAAATTGTGGCATGTTAAACACAAAAAACTCAGTTTTACTAGAATCCAAGGCATCTGTGGGAAGAACAATCCATACATTGAGCACCAAATACATCATATAAGGCTTGGAAGACATCCAGAGTAGTATAACTACTTTCCCGTAGTTTATCAAAAGCCCATAATAAAGTTAAGGAGGATAGGGATATGGGCACATTTGCATTTCAGAAAGTGTTCTGGCCTAGATGGATTAGAAGGGAATCAACCCAACAAAAGATCAGAACTTTTTTTCCTTTTTGAGACAGGGTCTCACTCTGTCACTAAGGCTGGAGTCAGCAGCACAATCCCAGCTCAATGTAATCTCTGCCTCCTGGACTCAGGTAATCCTTAAGCCTCAGACTCCCAAGTAGCTCAGGTTACAGGCGTGCACCACCATCCCTGGCTAATTTTGGCATTTTTCTGTAGACATGATGTTTTATCATGTATCCCAGGCTGATCATGAACTCCCCAGCTCAAGCTATTCATCTGCCTTGGCCTCCCCATGAGCCACCATGCCAGGTCCCGAATCTTTTCTCACGACAACAGTTGCCACGTAGACTTCATCCCCAGAAAAGATAAGACTACCCTCATCCTTCTGGTCTCAGCTTACGTGTCATCTCTTCTAGGAATACTTCCAGGATGACTGCCCCTTCTCTCGTATCCCCTACTAGGCCACAAGCTCCTTAGAGACTGAGCTTGTTTTTTATTTTGGCTCCAATCCCTGTCAGTATGGAGAGTCCATAGACGACACTCATTTTGCGAGTAATCAGGGTGACGAGCATATGAGACTGTCTGAGAAATTCTGTGCTTTGAAAAGAAGAGCTGAACTACACCCTAGGATTTCCACAATGCCTTTGTTAATGGGGTTTGGCTGAGCATGTTAACAGGCTTTTTGTGATGTCATTGTTAGAGAGTTGGACAATATTGTACATGTGTGATAAGGTGAATATTATTATAAAAAATGGACCAAAATCTGTGTAATACTTGAAAGCTTTGTCAACTTTCAACCAATTTACAAGCATGCAATCAGCATCTCCCCAAAATATTGTATGTAATTCAGTGGCTCAGGAGCATACTTTGGTAACATGTTTAAGTCACTGTCATTCACAAGAGGTAGTGCAATGGTAGGAACACCGGTTTTGTTTTGTTTTTTGAGACAGAGCCTCGATCTGTTGCCAGGTTGGAGTGAAGTGGTACGATCTCGGCTCACTGCAACTTCCGCCTTCTGGGTTGAAGTGATTCTCCTGCCTCAGCCTCCTGAGTAGCTTGGATTACAGGTGCCCACCACCAAGCCCAACTAATTTTTTTTTTGCATTTTGAGTAGAGTTGGTTTCACCAGGTTGGCAAGGCTGGGCTCAAACTCCTGACCTCAAATGATCCACCTGCCTCTGCCTCCCAAAGTACTGGGATTACAGGCATGAGCCACCGCCTACGGCCAGGAACACAGTTTTTAGAGACAGACTGCCTGGGTTCCAACCCTAGTTCTCCCACTTACAGTGTGACTATAGGCAAATTATTAAAGCTTTCTGTTATTAAGTTTCTTAATCTTTAAATGGGTATAAAATATGATCTATCTCATGGGGTTGCTGTAAGAAGTAAATAAGTTAGAACATGTAAAGCACTTAGAACAGTTTTTAGCATGTAATTAGTAATCAGTAAATGTTTGATATTTTCATTTGAATGGTAGAGTATTTTTTAGTTAGCTAATGTAATACTAGCACTTTTTCTCTCCTACCTTTTCTGCATGATGATACAGTTGTAGTAAAATAGATGATAAATTTGGTAGCTTCTAGCACTAAGATTTGGAACTATTGTTCATTCTTCTATATGCATCTCATAAGTTGCTTATTGTTTAGTTCTAATACAGGGCATTCTACACAACATAACATTGAATTTTTACTGAAAAAGAATACTAGAAAGCCTTTCCTCTCTATACTTATGTAAATTACATGCAAGATTTTAAGAAGTGTTTGAAGCCATTTTCAAAAAATAAAATTTCTGGAAATGTCCTTATATGCATCTATGATTACCTTTTCTTAATTTTTTAGGATATATTTTTTGAAGCATAATGCTAATGAAATGACACTTCAGAGAACATGCTAATTTATAACGCCATGCATGGATTAAAAAGACACCCACTTTATCTTTTTCTAGGATATGCTGGCTTTTATAAATTTTAGAGTTATTTAATGTCTGTTAATATTTAAATGGTGACTTTTATTTAGATTTTCACTTTTTCAATTTCTAGCAAGGTTAGATAATTTTAAGTTTATAGAAAGAACCTAAATCCTAAAACATTAGATAATTTATTAATACAATTATGTGTAAACATTGGTAACTTATTAAATCATGGTAAATGACAACAAAATATTTGTATGTCAACCCTGTTAAAAATAATTGTCATACACTATTAAAGACAATCTTGCATATAATTATTGCTTAAATGATTATTATAAAAAATTTAAAATACGAATACATACATAGTTATAGATATGTATGTACCTATATATGTAAAGTATCTGGTTTAAAATTATTCACAAAGGTGTATGAATCAAACAAACTTTATTTTCATATGACGCAATCATTTCAAAACAGTCATAAACTAGTGAAAATAAGGGAAAAAGGCTGATACAAGTAATTCCACCAATTTTTATACATACGATTATTTGAATCACAATTGAGTTCCTTGGTACACTCTTTTAAATGAGAGAGTTACACAGTACAGATGTGTAATCCCAGTTAACGTTTTATTTTTGAACATATTCAGATAAATACAGCTAAGCACTTAGTAAGCAAGTATAAATTTAAAGCAGAGTAAGAAATTTAAAATTTAAAACAGTAAGAAATTCTTAAAGTTACTATGTGATAAAAAAAAAAAAGAACATATTTAATGAAATATTTCTTTTAGTTAAAATGTTTCTTTGGACTGCATGCATTAAATCAACTTTTTTCCATCTTATCCCAAAGTCTTCTGTTGGGTTGTTAGCCTCCCAACTGTGGTTTTTCTATACTTTATAAATCTAAGCAGCCAATTTCACACCTTTCTGTGAACCAAATCAATCTCAGAAAGTGGTTGTCATCTTGGTTGGGACCAAACACTTTTAAAGGACGCTTGTCCAGAGATTTCTTCTCCAGAGAGGACCCACTGGATTTGTGGCTGCTGAAAGCCAAGGGTTACTGCTGATCTGGATATTGACAGAGCTTCTAGATGTGAGACATTCACTGTAGCCTTGTGAGTATGGAATTTACGGTAAACCCATCATGCTTACTTTTTCTCATAAAAATACTTTAAATGTACCTGGCAGCAAGCTTGGGTCTTGTTTAAGCAAACAAGTAGCTGTCCTAGTGATTTTAAATGACATCGATATAAAGTATCTTTCGTTTGTAATATATGGTTTGTGTTCCATTGCTATCTGATTATTTTCTGTATTCAGAAAATAGTCAAATAAAAATAATAATAAAATCCAATTCTGTTGGATTATTTTAGGTGTGAAGAAATATATTTCCAGAGTTTTATGCATTGATGGAACCCATAAAGTACCTACATGTTCACTAAAATGTGGGCATATAGTAATGACTTCTATGTAAAACAAAAGTTAAAAATGTTGAATTATTTTGAAAATTCTTGTTGCAAAGGTCTTATTTGCTGTCCCTTTAAAATCTTCAATTTGCAGACAAGATTTGAAAAGTGTTGAAAATAGATCCAACCAGCTGGTAAGGGCTCCCAAGAAACTGTGGCTTCCAAGTCACTATAGTGAACTGTTGGAAATAAACATGACTAGGTGGTCATGCTTCCATTAAACGCATTTCTGGATTTTCTAGTGTAGACAGGAAAGTCTAATATAGATCTTAACTTTTTTTGGTGTCGTTTTAGAAGATAATTAATTACAGGAAAGTCTAATATAGATCTTAACTTTTTTTTGTTGTCGTTTTAGAGGATAATTAATTATTGATTATTTCTTGCTAATTATTATAGCTTAAATATTCACCATTTCAGCATGCAAAGGTGCTCTCTCTGATCATCTGAATTGACTATGGGAACAATTTTCCTAAATTACAAATAATAGATACTGTTTACATTTAATTTTTTGAAAGGAAGATTTTTGATATTAAAGTTAGAAGGTCAAATTCAACCATTAATAGTTTTAGAAGTTGACAGTTGAAGTCAACTCTGATTGAATTAATTAAGCTTAGATAAAACCTAATCCATTTATAATTGTCTTCAGAAAACTTCACAGGTAAGTTTGGAGGCAGGGAGTACAGACTATTAGCATAAATACCAAGTGTCTTTTGCATATTATCATTATGAAACCATTGAGAGAGATAGAAAGATGTAAACACGAAGAGATTTGTGATGTGCTTCTTGGTTAATAAGCTAATATGAGTGACTCAGGAATCATACCAGCTTTTACCCTCTGCTCAAGCTTTAGGATTGTTTAAGTAATTTGGGTATGATTGAGTGCACTGGTTGTTTTAACAAAAATACTGTGAGGACCCTCATCTCATTTTCTCGTTTGTATCACAGTTGTTTCCTCATATCTATGGGTTTTATACCCGCGGATTCAACTAACCTCAGATCAAAAATATTCGAGAGGAAGGAAAAGCAGTTGGACTGAACATGTAGAGTTTTAAACATTTTCTTGTTGTTCCTAAAAAATATGGTATTACTATTTACACAACATTTACATTGTATTAGGCATTAAAAGTAATCTAGAGGTGATTTAAAGTATCCAGAGGATATGTTTAGGTTACATGCAAATGCTACACTATTTTCTATAAAGAGACTTGAACGTCTTAGGATTTTGATATCTCAAGGAGTCCAGGACCCAATCTTTAATGGCTATTGAGGGAAAATTATATAAATCCAGCATATTTGCATTTAGTATGTCTAGGTTTGTACTAGAGATAAGTTATTAGGTAGATTGGACAGAGCACAAACAGACAATAAAAATGGTTTACAAACGCTTTTTCCCTCTCACCAGAGCAAAACAAATAAATGGCTGTGCTGGGAACAAGGCCAAGCTCCAATGAGCTGTCCTGAGTGCAGAGAAATCTCGGAGAAGCCCAACTTCAACTCCAATGTGGTCCTCAAGAAGCTGGTTTCCCTTGCCAGGCAGACCAGACCTCAGAATATCAATAGCTCACACAATATCTAAGATGGGCTGCTGAGGAATGCAGGGTATGGGATGCCTCTAAGGCAGTTTGAAATCTACGGGATTGTGAATTAGAAAGATGAGGGCTTGTGACAATGTTGGTCAAAATGCAGGTGGTGGAGGTGGTGATTATTTTACGAAAATCCCAAGATATAAATGTGTCCTTTCAATGTTGCTAATTTGACACTTTAATCATAGCTGTGCTGAGCCTTCACCAAAGGAGGTTTTCTTAGAAACATTGTACAAATGTGTGGCATGGAGCTGTGGAGGAGGTGGCCAGCGCCAAGAACACTGGCTTCTGCTGCAAGCTTGACCCCTTCAAAGCCAGGTTATACAAAAGCCAATTTCTCAGCAAATTTATGATCTTATCAGAAGAATCCCTTCCAAGTCTCTATTATGCTTCTATTACTTTTTATATTCAAAATGTTAATATGGAAAAATCTGACCACTCAACTCTAACTCAAAATTACAATTCTCTCAGCCAAATTCTTGTCTCATAGACAAAGGAATGAAATCTACAATAATATCTTTATTACTGCTAACCTTCTTTGTTATTTTACAGGAGAAACTTATAAAGGAAATGGATCCTTTGTGGAAAATCAGTCAAGAGACACAAAACAATTTAAATCGGGAAACTAGCAGAACTCATTCATTAGCGGTAAGAATGAAAATGTTTCCTTTGTTTTTATGCAGATAAACATAATTTTGGCTTATAGTTTTTAGCTAAATTCAAACAACCAGTTAAAAGATAGTTGTTTCATCCTAAGAAAATGCAGTGATTTCAAATGATATAACAGGAGTCACAAATAGGCCAACACAAACTAGCCCAAATACTTGTAGCATATAGGATAAACAGGGCATGGTATGTATCCTAGCTCAAATCTGAAGGTTGATAGAAACCTTTTCAGGCACTGGAGATAAGACAACATTTCACTAAGTTTGGGTGTGAGGAAGAGAAAAGAAACATAATAGTATATAGAGTAAAAATGTAGTAAAGGTAAAAAAATATGCGTAATATGGTATATACCTACATGTTTTTAACATTTAGGAGAATCAGGCAAAGGAAAAACCTAAGAGAGAAGACTAATAGAGGAAATAACTGACTCAGTAAGTAACGTGAAGAAGTATAAAGAAAGAAGAACGAGGAGTCTTTAGAGGTTTTGATTTAAAAAAGGAGAATAGGAATATTAAAAATCAATGGTCAGATGTTCCCCTCCCTGTGTCCGTGTGTTCTCACTGTTCAACACCGAATTATGAGTGAGAACATGCAGTGTTTGGTTTTCTGTTCTTGTGTCAGTTTGCTGAGAATGATGGTTTGTATATACCTATGTAACAAACGTTCATGATCTGCACATGTAGCCCAGAACTTAAAGTGTAATAAATAAAAACAAAAACAAAACACAATGGTCAGAAAGGAATAGCAAATATTGAAGAATTTTTGCAAGAGAGAGGCAGAAAGTTTATAAATTACTTGCATGATTAAACTCAAAATATAATTATCTGAAGCTTTCTGTTTTCTATTGAGAGTGAGGATGTGTAATCCTTTTAACTGAGTATCTCTGCAGGACTATGTGGCTTTATGGAAGGTGATGATAAAAATTCAGTATCAAAAGATGCATCTATTTCTGCATGAGGAGGAGCAACTGCATCTGCAGGCACTGGACAGAGAAGCAGAACAGCTTTTTCAACAACTACAAGACAGTGAACTGAGGATGACTCAACGTATAGAAAGGATGAAAGACATGTACAGAGAGCTGTGGGAGATGTGCCACATGCCTGATGTGGAGCGGCTCCAGGTGAGGAGGAAGGGTCCATCCTCAGAGACAAGAAGCCTTTGCTAGGCAATGTTGCCAGGATGTGGAAATGTTACCTTCAATGCCACTACTCTCAGCTAAGTGACTAATGTTCCTTGATTTCCATCATTACATTTGTCCAGGCATTTATTTCTGCACATTCCAGTGATCATTGGGCAATGGTAATCTTTGCCATTTTAGTAGATAACAGGTCAAAATTCTCTTCAGTGTGATCAGGAATACTATCCACACAGAGAGATCCCCCAAATCAGCAGAACTCTAGGCCAGGGGAAAGTTAGCTGTAGCTTTGTTAGTAATACTTCATTTTTGTGCCCTAGTTCCTCCTCACTTTCTGATGTCCCAAAAAATAGTGATTTGCCAAAGACATTGAGGCTTTTCCCCTTGCTGAGGCAAGGTTTGTAAAAGTTACTCATCAGTGTCAGTGTACTCTGTTTCTCATGTGGTTCTCTGTTTTGTTTTAATTGTTGTAATGCATGGTCAGAACTTTTCTTGGAAATAAGATTAGGAGATGAGAGACATTGGGAAACTATATAACATAAGAGTAAATGTAAAAATATATCAGTGAGGTTTACAGGAGGAAATCTGTGCCCACAATGTCATTTTGAAATTAGCAATAAAGAACAGTTAATAATTGAGAGATACAGTTAATCATGAAATTATTATCAGATGCATTTTTTCTCTAGGTAGGTCTCTGAAGCAAATCAGAAGGAATGTAGTTGACCTGTTCAACACTTATAAAATGGTATGTGGCCTGATGCCTTAATCTATATTGTAAGAAAAGAATATATTTAAAATTCCATGGCAGAAGGCTCCATGTTTTCCTGAAAATATTTCTGTAGGCATTGACAAAAAGTGTGTTTTGTATAATGTTATTATTTAATGTAATTATTAGGATACATTTAATAATCCTACCACTGAATAACATAAAGTATTATAAATGGCCTAAGGAATAGGCAGGTTATTTATTAAAGAGGAAGTAGGGGGAACCACTAAATGAGGGAGAAAATGCTTGTCTATTAGTATGTCAGAATATGGAAAACCAAACAGTAAATTTCCATAATTATGCATTAGATTGGCAAAATTTCATTATTTAAATCTATCTCATAATAACCAATGGTTTCTTAGGTTGCATTTCCAAAAAAACAGTGACAAAGGAAAAGATTTGGGTTTCAGTGACTTTCTCCAGATAACCTACACCAGAAGTATCTTGTATATCTCTATATTAAGAGAGAACACTTGTCTTTTTATACTTACTTCTTCGTATATTTGCATATCATACTGTGCAGTAACTTCTGACCACAGGACATTAATACTATTCGTCTTTGATACTGTACAATGGAGTCAGTGTTGCACATAGTAGACACAAAAGTAGAAAGAAACATTTATTCATTATAGTAATAACTATAATGTACTAATAAGTAGAAGGGGGATAAAGGTTCACAGAACATTATTTATTGGCAATTTGGATGCTACGAGTACTAATCATAGACATGGAAACTAAGGCTTACTTTTAGAAAGTTTTAAGTGATTAAAAATCTTAAATGTTTGCCTATATAACAACAACTTCTGGTGCTCTTCTGTGTGTGTGCATGTGTGTGTGTACATCTATTGTAATATGAGTCTCCAGAAGGTTGACTTTTTAGCTTTTGTATGCCTGAAAAAGGACTTTATTTTTCTTAGAAGAAAGTGTTGTTTTTGAAAGATTTTTTTGAGTATATAATTCTAGATTGATAATTTTTTCTTTATTATTATTTCAAACATATTTTCAACTTTTAGTCACTTGTACGTTTCCTGGTAAGAAATTGATGGACATATTTTTCCCTCTTTTCCTGATCATTACTTCTTTCATCCTTTCATTCTTCTACTATCTTCCTTCTTCTTTCCTTTTTTTCTCTTTCTCTCCCTTGAGCCTGTCTGCTCTTTTTCTTCTCTCTCTCTCCCTTTCTCCTTCCTTCCCTTGCTCCCTCCCTGCCCCCTCCCTCTCTCCCTCTTTCTTGCTTTCTTTCTTTTCTCTCTTCCTTCTTTTCTCTTTCTCTGTTTCTCTTTCTGCCTTTCTACCTTCCTGACTTCCTTCTTTTCTTCCTTTTTCTTATCTTTTTTGTTGTTGTTTTCTTTGTTGATTTTCTCTTTGTCACTGATTTTGAGCTATTAGATTATGATGGATATTGCTATAGGTTTAAATTAATTTCTTTCTTCCTTTTGGGTTCATCAAACTTCTTGGATATGTAAATTTTTTGTTAAAAATCTGTACAATTTTTGACCATTACTATCTGAACTTTTTTTCTGTATTGAGGGTTTTTTTTTAACCTTTGAGTAATTAAATTACACACATATTGGGCCACTTGAAGTCATCTATGTCTGACTGATACATTGATCATAGGCTAAAATTCTCCCTTCTCTCTCTTTCATTTTGTGGTTTTAAATGCTTTGTCTTCAGGATTGCTAATCTAAGCTGATGCAAGTCTGATCTGCTGCTAATCCCAGACAATGTAGTGCTCACTTCAGAGGTTGTATATTTTATCTCTATTATACAAATTTGTCTGTCATTGTCTATCATATATTTACTTACTTCATCTGAATACATAAAATATGGTTATTTTAAATGTTGTAATGTCCTTGTCTGCTAATTCTAAAAGTTGTGTCAGTTCTGGTTCATTTTTTATTGATTACTTTTTTATTTTTATGAGTATCATTTTGCTACTTATTTGCATTTTTATTTTTATTTTATTATAGACATAGTAAATTTTTAAACTGCCATTGTGTATTTTTGTTTTTCTAATAATATTTTTGAATGCTATTTGAGAGCACTGTTAAGATTTTTAGAAATACTTTTATCTCTTTTGATCTTTGAGAATTTGTTAACCTGGACTGTGATAAGGTTGAACAAAGTATGACTGTGAGGGGAACATCACACACCGGGACCTGTCAGAGGGTGGGGGCAAGGGGAGAGACAGCATTAGGAGAAATACCTAATGTATATGATGGGTTGATGGGTGCAGCAGACCACCATGACACATGCATACCTATGTAACAAACCTGCACTTTCTGCACATGTATCCCAGAACTTAAAGTATAATTTTAAAAAGGAAAATAAA
This sequence comes from Cacajao melanocephalus, assembly GCA_963573385.1. NCBI lineage: Eukaryota > Metazoa > Chordata > Mammalia > Primates > Pitheciidae > Cacajao > Cacajao melanocephalus. Next base: position 245,567 of record CAUYLG010026920.1, read on the forward strand.
AAGGGCAAAGGATATAAACAGACACTTCTCAAAAGAAAACATACAAATGGCCAATAAGCATATGAAAAAATGCTCATAATCAGTAATCATCGGAGAAATGCAAACCAAAACCACAACGAGATACTGTCTCACATAAGTTAGAATGACTATTATTAAAACATTACATAATAACAGATGCTGGTGAAAGGGAACACTTCCACACTGTTGATGGGAATGTAGGTTAGTTCAGTAACTGTGAAAAGCAGTTTGGAGATTTCTTAGATAACTTAAAACAGAGTTACCATTTGTCCCAGCTATCTCATTACTGAGTATATAGCCAAAAGAAAATAAAACATTCTGTCAGAAAGACCATACACTTGTATGTTTTTACAGTACTATTCACAACAGCAAATACAGAGAATCCACCTATTTGTCCATCAAAGGTGAACTGGTTAAAGAAAATGTGGCACACATACAGCATAGAATATTATGCAGCCACAGATAGAGCCAAATTACATCCTTCGCAGTAACATGAATGCAGCTGGAGGCCATTGTCCTAAGAGAATTAACACAGGAACAGAAAACCAAACACCACGTTTTTACTTATACGTGGCATCTAAGCATTGGTACACATAGATGTAAATACGGAAATAATAAATACTGGGGACTACTTGGAGGAGAGCAAGAAAGGAAGGCATGGTCTGAAAAACTCTCTTTTGGAAACTAGGCTCACTGTCTGTGTGATGAAATCACTCATACCCAAAACCTCAGCATCATGCAATATACACATGCAAAGAAGCTGCTCATTTACTCCCTGAATCTGAAATAAAAGTTGAAATTATAAAATGTAAAAATTAAAAAATAAAATAAAGAACAAATTATATATATACAAAAAATCATGATGAATCTCAAAAACATATTAAATGACCCAAAAGATTATATATGGAATGATTACATATGTAATATTCATTAAAAGCCAAAACCCTATACACACGTCAGGTGGGGTGCCTCACACCTGTAATCCCAGGAATTCAGGAGGCCAAGATAGGAGGATCACTTAAGCCCAGGAGTGTGAGATCAGCTTGGGAAAGAGTGAGACCCTGTCTGTCTCTACAAGACATTAAAAACTGGCTGGGTGCGGTGTTGTTTGCCTGTAGGACTAGCTATGCAGAAGGATGAGGAGGGAAGATTGCTTGAGCCCAGGAGGTTGAGGCTACAGTGAGGTGTGATAGTGCCACTGCATTTCATCATGGGCAAACATAGCTAGACCCTTCTTTAGAAAGCAATCACGAAAATAACAAAAACAAAAATCCTCCAGACAAAACACAGAGCAGTGGTTGCTTGAAGACAGGGAAGTGAGTAGAGACTGATTGTGAAAGGTGAGGAAAGATATTTTTGGAAGAATGAAAGTGTTCTAAAAGTGGATACAGTGATTGAGCACAAAATGAATTTATTAGCAATTTATTAAAGACATTAAACCATACACAGTAAGTAAATTTTATGGTATGTAAATTATACCTCAATTTAGCTGATAAAATAATTGAGGATCTCCACAGGCTTTTGTTGATGTGGGTTTTTTAATGTAAAGATATGCCATATTAGAAATTAAAACTGAAAAATAATTAAATATACATTTATGAATAATTTAATCATAAAACCATAATTGGTAAAGTAATATTTCTATGGAAAAAAGTATACTTTCCAAAACCATAAAATAAACCAAAGGGTGGCTTTGATTACATGTTTACAAATCCCATTAACATCTGGCTTAATAGAAGCCAGACATTCTCACATCTGCATTCTCACATGTGCTTCTCCATTCACTCTTTTACGATATTACATGTCATGTAGCCCCTGGGAAAATCTCCTGTACACTCTTGGGATAATAAAATTTCAAAGAGCAATTAATGTCTAAACATTAGTATAAAAACAGTTTTGACTTCATGCACCCTAAAAGTATTCACAGCCACACACTGTGAATCCCTGTAGTAAGGGCCCATTTCCTGATCACCAACTGGTTGTAAGGCTGGGGTGAGGAAGGAAACTGTCTAAAACTAGGGCTGCCTGGGACCCAGGACATTGGGTCTATATCTTGTTCCTTGAGCTCCTAGACCCTGAAAACCAAGCGTGGGGCACAGTAGCCTTCCCATGGTGCTGTGATTGTATGGGCAAAAGAGGATGCATTTCCTAGCACTCTTTTCACCCATCACAAACCAAAAGAAGCTATAGTGGCAAGTTTACATTCTGGATTTCTATTTTTATGCTTTTTCAATTATATTTTTAAAAATTGCCCATCCTTGTACAACCTAAACATATCATCTTTTATGAACATTGGTCTAAATCAGAGATTCTCAAAGTATGGTTCAGGGACCAGCAGCAGCCTCTTATAAGTTGCCTAAAACTCAAACTCTCTGATCACACGCGAGATCTACTGAATCAAGAATACCATGGCTAAGCCGCAGCAGTCTGTGGCCTCAGAAGCTTTTCAGGTAATACTGATGCACCAATTAGGCTAACTCATCAGCCTGGCTGTTAATCTGAGAAGGCTGCCTTCTCAGAAAGGAAACACAGCACAGCTGGTAATGAAAACTTTAGCGCACTCCCATCTCCTCCTCTTCCTGGATCTGGACAGTGTGAGCAGATACAAAGCATCAGATCCTGGAGGTGGGGCAAGCAGGTTAAGACAACGGAGGTCCCTTGAAGAGAAGCACCAATTGGAAGGTAAGAAAAGTGAGCTGCATGAACTAGGCTACCAGGCTTCTGGTTACTGTTTGCTTTTCTTTCTCCATAGTTTTCACGGAGCCTTTAATAAAGCCTTTAACCAAAGGTCCAGTCTCATCTCTTCCCTATGTTTTAGAATAAATTGAAGCAGGGTTCAACAAGCATATTAATGAGGAAAAGCCCCATTTGTGGTCACTTTGATGGTGGCAGTGGTTATCCAGAAAGTTTTAAAAGGAATAGAACTGGAATGAGAACCACTCTCTCCACCTGGAGACCCCCCCTCCTGAGTGCCTTAACAGGTTCTGGACTTTACTTACATTGAAAAGTTTTGTTATTGTTCATTCAAAACCCTATTGATATTATACAGATACCTGTCTACTTTTATTCTCCCAATACAACTGTGCACATATATTTTTGCTACTTTTTTTCTTTTTTCTTTTTTTTTGAAAGAAAGAAAAAGAGAGAAAAGAAGAACTAGTGAAAGAAATAATAATAATAAAAAAGAATGTTAAGAGAGAAAGAAAGAGGAAGAAAAAGAGGGAGAGAGAACGGGATTCCTGTTCTATTGCCCAGGCTAGAATGCAGTCTAAAAATGGGTATTAAAAACCTCTTTTATGCCAATAATTGTGCTTAACAATGGAGAAAGGAAGGAATAAGAGATGAAAATAACAAACAAGCAGCCAACCAATATTTTATTTAAACCTGTGAAATGCTATGCAATTGCTGAGGAGTGATTTACTTCCAATTATGTGGTCACTTGTAAAATAGGTGTAATGTGATAATGAGAAAAATGTGTGTTTTCTGGATTTGGGGTGGAGAGTTCTGTAAATATTTGTTAAGTTTACTTGTTCCAGGTCTGAGTTCAAGTCCTGGATATCCTTGTTAATTTTCTATCTCGTTGATCTGTCTAATATTGACAGTGTAATATTAAAGTCTCCCACTATTATTGTGTGCGAGTCTAAGTCTCTTTGTAAGTCATTAAG